>JAHWFP010238705.1:80767-102549 GCA_023313725.1 Lithobius niger | reverse complement strand
TGTGTATATAGCAAACAATGCAGTGTGATACAGAAGTTGTTAAATTGGGGGTTAGTCTGTATGACTTACCCTCGTAACCTGTGTATTTTTATACGTTAGAAGTTTTTAATGCTGCCAACCTTCCAACGTGGTAACACAAAATTAAAAAAAAAGCTGCCGGAAACAACCACTGAATTGATTTGAAAGCATTACCCCTACATCCTTTCTTTCTAGTCTATTTACTTTCTAATTAAAGTTCAATTAGGTTATTTGTAGGAATACTCAATTTAAAACACGAATAACTGGTGATTTCTGGATGTGCTTGGCAGTTCCCAAAAAAGGCAAAGCTTGTGAGAATGCAATCGGTGTAAAAAATAATAATATCTAATTAAGTGCCTGTAGCAACAAGACACATCCTCAAGTCTTCGAAATGCTCGTAGTAGTTAAGGTAGTAGTAATAGGCCATTTTGGTGTAGCCTTGTTAGACATTGCTCAAAAGTTTTATTTTGCGAATGAATAAGACGTCAAACATGGGATTCCCCCCCCCCCACGCCACCCCCAAGAAAATGGACCCGCAAAGTGCAAGAGAAAAAAACCACAATTTTGTTTTCACCCACGATACAATTTGTGGGCCTGATCACAAATAATCTAAAAAATTCAGAGCAAATTTGCTCTGTTGTCGTACAAGCGTGGCTGAACCTTTGTGACAGCAGGAGTTGTTGTTGCGCATTTTTTAGAATTGTATGCTTGTTGGTGATCAAGTCTAGAAATCATACTTTGTGTGGAACTTAAATTGTGGTTGTTAACTTGTTTCTCGTGAACTTTGCGGGTCCATTTCCTTGTCAGGGGGAAACCCATGTTTGATCTCTAATTGCTCTTCATGGTAGACACTGGCACAATAAAGAGGAAAACTGGTCATATTTAAACACTTGTTTTCAGGATATTTTGTATGGTAATTCTCAACTCCTGCGTATATAGTTTAAGGCTCTTGTTGCACATTCTTTGATTCTCAAGATCAATTTTCGTTGTGACTGCCTAGGCTAATCTATGATACTTGAGCTGTCTGTTTACAACTTCACTCGTGTTTGAAACTTGCTTGTCAGGTAATAGCCATTAAAGTAGTTAGTGTGTGTGTCGAACGTCTCTTGTAACCTGAAACATGATTGATATAGTAGGCGTACTTTGAGATCCAAGTGGTTCTAAAGTATAGGAATTTAGGACTGTAAAGCGACTCGTGCAGGTGACCTAGCAGAGAGAAATTGTGCATATTTAGAAAGCTGCGGTACAAGTTGTTGTTGGTCTAATGTCTAATTGTGAAATGTACCAATGTTCTTTAAATTTCACCGATGACCAGTGGATTCATTTATTTGCCAGTGGTAGGGCGATGGATTTTTACAACAAATAAAGAAAGTGTTTCCAAATAAATTAGCCAAATGTATTGGGTAATTGTTGATGTCATTTCATTCCGTTTTCAGTATTAATCAGAGCTTGTGATAATTTTAAAATGGTAAAAAGGTTTTGATCTATCAAAAACACTGACAAAGCGAATATTGTGCTTTGGTTTTAAGACAATGATTGAAAATCACTCGTAGTCGGCGCACAAGCAAAACAGTCAAGTTTGACACAGTTAACTTGAGAATTTTCGGCAAGTTACAGTAATCACCATCTTGAAGGTAATGGCAATGATACTTCATTCCCAAACCACTCCATCCCGTTACTAATAGCTGCACTGGCGACCACCAGAGTTGATACAAAGCCAACTGTGAGGGAGCGCTCATTTCAAATCTTCTTGATGTCACTTCATTGACAAGTGCATGTTTGACTCGTGGCTCTATCCTAAAGATTGTGACTAGTGTAAATCACGAAAAATTTGCAAGTTGATCGTGTGAAACGTGACTGTTTTGGATGTGCGTTGACTGTAAGTGAATTTCGTTGTGATTTGGCTGCAATAAAAATTGAGCTTTGCACATTTTCTTTGCATGTAGTACAGTATGTTTTATTTAAAAATGTATAGCAAGTACATTTATGTCTCAATTTTAAATGACTAAAATTTAATGCAGAATCTATTGGCCTTTCATTGGCATCGGCCTATCAGCAAAATTCAACCACTGGTCCGGTGCAGCCTTAGTCTCCTATAGTCTAACATAGCTAGGATATTGTATAGGTTAGCCTAATAATATTTGGAATGTGAATATCTGAAATAATTCGTTGTGAAAGAAAATACAATTATTTGTGAGACACACACACACACAGAAAAAAACTAACAGCTGCTGTTTGTTTTAAAATATTTTTTGCACGTTTGTAAAAAAGCACCTGGCTTTTCTGACATTCACGTTATTTTGATAAATAGCTGTTTACAACGGGCAAAGTGGAACTTTTGGCATATATCTTAACAGACACAATTCGACAGTTGAGGATGGGTGTAGTGTGATGTTAGGTGCTGACAGTGCTCCTGAGCTGACCCAATGATAAATGCACTGATCCACATGGCTTCTTTTGGTAACCATTTCACAATGCAAAAATATACCACCAGCAAATAAGTAAAATGCTGATTTTTGTTGCTGTGCAAACTGGAAACTTGTTGTGGATGGGAACCCGTTTTGGGATAAAACAAATACTTTTTTGGCAGCGGTCCTCTGCTTATAGTTCTTCACTTCATCCAGCTATAGCATAATCTGTGCGTTTGTGCGGGCTTAGAATTGGTTGTGTGAAAACAGTACGATACTCAGTGTATAAATAGGGCTACTGATTTGAATGCCACGGAATCAACACATGCTGCACGTGTTGTGTTTTGACTAAAAAATCTACCGTAATTGTATTCCGAAGCATTGAAGTAATTTTCATTTAATTTTAAAATTGCTTTCCCTCAACCTAAATAGTAATTAACTTTTTTGTCATGTTAAATTTGCTTAAAATTCGAAACAGCATTTTTTTTTTCAGAAACTTTTTATTCTCCTAAGGCTTCATTTAAAAATGCTAATTGCTTTAAGACGATGGGCTGTGCACAGCTATAAGTGTGGCAGGTGTACAAGAACAAATAAACGTTTAAAAACAAGAACTTCCACAAAACTAAAAAAAAAAAAAAAATGGGAAAAAAGGGAAGAAATGTCTTGATTTGCTGTGGAAGGTATGCCTGCAGGCTTTTCGTGGATGAACATTGTCAAGTAGGACTAAATGAAAATACGGTAACAATAAATTGAGTCTAAAAAGTGTCAGTTTCAGTTAAAACACAAAAACGTGAGTCTCGCCCACACGATGGCGGCAAACATTGCTAGATATTTTTAACGCCTTCCAATCGTCTGTCTCCGGGGTTAAATTTAAGTTAAAACGTGAAGAATGAAAGATGCCACCAACCAGTAACTCGTGGACCAGCCTCAGCAACTATGTTAATCATCTTTCATTCTTAATCGTTATACTTTAATGTAATTTTACCCACACATGAAGACGGATGGGTGACTGTGGAAATATCGAGTTATGTGTTTCTGTTTATTGTGGCAAAATTTCCTTCAGGTGCATGTGTTTATTTCGGTCTTAAAGGTGCTTGCTTCAACGTTGGCTGTCCTGTGCAACATTTCCTGTGTAATTTGTAACAAGGTCAAACATCTAAATAAAAACGAAAAGAACCAATTTAAGGAATGTATATAAAAAAAATGTAAATATATAAAATTCGAAACTTTATAGGCGTAAATTTGTTGTATGCCCAGCCTAGGCTATGAATTAATGATCAACTTGTGGACTTTTGTTGTTTTTTCTGCCATTTTTTGCATGACCTGACAGAACAATTAAAATCCTATAATATACTTCCATTATGGAGGCCACCGTGGTGCCATCAAATGCCTACTTTGGCTAATGAAAAAATTGTTTTGCCACTGCCGAAGAACAATACTGGGTTCATACTGGCCTGGAAAGTCAGGGAAAATCTTGGATAGTAAGGGATATGAAATACGGTCAGGGAAAGAAGTGGAAAATTGGTGAAAAGTCAGTGATAGTCCGGGATACTTGTTTTTAGATTAAACTGGTTTTTTTTTTAAGAACCGGAACTTTTTTTTTTTACTTTTAGAATTTCGTTTTTGGAATGAACTGTGTGGTCTCGTAAGTTCCACTCGACATAACTTCGGGAAAACACACACAACCACCACGCAGAAACGCAACAAAGATCCCTTGAATTTTCGGTGAAGTGCTACACCCGTTCACCTTTTTCAGAAGTATCTTAACTACACAAAAACGACCGAAAACTATATGACGAAACTATATGATCGAAATCTGGAATTCACGAACTTTCATCATGTAGTTTTCGGACGTTTTTGTGTAGTTAAGATACTTCTGAAGAAGGTGAACGGGTGTAGCATTTCACCGAAAATTCAAGGGATCTTTGTTGTGTTTCTGCGTGGTGGTTGTGTGTCTTTTCCCGAAGTTATGTCGTTTTCAAACCATTGAAGACGCCGGTTGCCGGTATTTTGTGAAGTTTCACTCGCTTTGCTACTACATTCTTGTCCTATGTTTTATCAAAAAAAGGTTGAGAAAAATTTGCAGCTACCTTCCAGATATAGTTATGATGCCAGGCCAGCAGAGTGAGCAGCAGGGTTGGAAATAATCATGATTATTTTAAAATAATCAAATTAATCAGATTTTAATAACATGTAAGGTTACAACAATAATTATGACATAGTTAAAGTTGATAGAGTTTGCTCTATTCTTGCTTGGCAGTGCCATTATCGATAGGTCTCTTTTAAGTATTGAAAGTTTAAAACGTTGATTACCACGGGCAAATTTCAATGTTAAAAACATGCACATCGGACTAACTATTATTACAGTAATGTAGGCATTGTGGCACAATGGCACATTCTTCGCACATTAGCTGCTTAAATGAATAGTCATATCTGCTGCAGGTGCTAGTTGCCTCCTAGAAGTACATAAGTTGCAAAGTCCTTAAGTTTTTTTCCTGGTTTTAAGGGTTTGAATGTTGCTATTAATTTTCTACTTTGGATGTTCCTCAGTTATGTATTTTTGTATGAATCTGGCCCAAAAAAGTAGAATAAATCTTCTGACTGCGGAAGATTCAACAGCTGTGTATTTTATTTTGGGTTGTTGAAGTTCTTTTGTACTTGTTTATCACCAGTTTTGTGTCAACCTGGTCCTTGATTATAATCAGTGAATTTCAATTTTAATCAAATGATTAAAACAATTAAAACAAACCATTATTGCAGGGTTCATACTCCGATTTGAAATGAATATCCCTGACTATCCCCGACTTATTTCTTCGTATATCCCTGACCAAAACACTTGCACTTTTTTTTTAATTTTTCAATTACACCCCATCAACTGCCCAGGGTTGTTACGATTATAATCATTTGATTATAATCGTAACAACCCTGGTGAGCAGTTGATTTGGTGTAATTAAAAAAGTACAAGTGTTTTGGTCAGGGATATACGAAGAAATAAGTAAGGGAAAATCGGGGATAGTCAGGGATATTCATTTTCAGATATGAGTATGAACCCTGCAATAATTGAGTTAAGAAATTGTCAGCAGTTTACACTACTGATCCTGGACGATTGGATCTACATTTCAGAAGTGGAGTCCTAAAAATTGCTGAATACGATATCACGAAAATCCTTCGATGTATGAAATACCTGGATAGTTTTAAAATGCCAGTTTATTACAGATCTGGTATTTGATTTGATTCTAATTTTCTAATTATTTTGACATGCTTTATATCCATAATTGACTTTCCAGCTGTTGAATGAAAACCAACATGTTTAAGGCATCTGTCTCTATGGTTCAACTGTGAGGGATGAGGTATACTTTCCACATCAACCAAATTCAGTGGATTTTTTAACAAAAGAAAATTGTTCTTGGTTTTGCTTCAAAACTGTAGGTCATGTGTTTTGTATTCGTGAGACAGCAAGCAGTTAAATTGCATCTTCCGTTGCCTCCCAGTCACAATTGGCTTGCTTACAAGGTCGCCTTTCTTAGAATTTTGTTTTTCCGCCACTGTATTAGTGGGTGTGTTTTGAGTCTGGTTGTCTGCATTTTATTTCAAAGAGGCTCCTATTTTCTCAACCATGAGTTAAAAATTCAGTTTTTGTTTTCTTTTTATTTGTTGCTAACCAGCTCTCTTATTCCGGACATCCTGAATATTTTTCATGTATGCCTCGAAGCAAAACATGCATCTGTGTTATAAAGTTATCCTTGAGTGCGCACAAATGTGCAAAATCCACTCTAGTACGCAATTGTAGTTGATGATGGAAACGTAATGACAGTGGTTACGTCGTTGCCCGCCTTTGTTTATATTAGGCGAATTACATTTTTGGAGAACTGCTGGTACTCTGACCAGTATTAAAAGTTTATAGTTGAGGCCAATAGTATTATTGCTAAATGTTATTATTTTTAGTCATTCAAATGGTTTAATTGTTCTGTGAAGGTCGATTTTAGTATTTGTTTGGTTTTGGTTGTAAGCTTAGAAATGGGTTTCAGATAAAATTCGAGTTCTGAAGACATTCCGGTTTTAACATGCATCGTTTTAATTTGAGAAGCTGAAGATGTTTTTAAAAGGAAGTGATTTTAAGAGATGTTTTTCAGTTAATAATTGGAAACTAAATTAGCTTGCCTCCAGTATGACTAGTGTTTCGCACGAGACGAAGATTGTTTGGAACATCACATCTCGATAACCAACAGGATAAAATATGTGATCCTGTGTTTGGCCTATTTTTACGTTACCTGAGTAAAGCCCATTACTACTACTATTTATTCAGTGGACAATATGTTTGTTTATGCTTTCTAAGAACAATATGCCTATGTGGTTGTTGACCAACTCCAACTGTTCAGTTTCATAGTCACTAACCATTTATCTGTCCCTTGTTGACATCCTATGAATTCCACTTCTCTGTTGAGTTTGCTGCGGCATCTATGAGAATACAATTCAGCGTTCATGTGGCCAACTACCTGGCAACATTGGCATGCTGCATGAAATAAAAACTAAAACCTCTTGGTTATTATTGAGAAAAGTCTAGGACTGAAGGAGTCTTGTTTCGTCTCGTGTGAAACAGTAAATATGATGGCGGTATCGGTTTGAAGGGTGGCCAGATCCCACTTTTGTGCATTTAGGAAAAGGATTCCGTAAAGTCACTCGTGATTCCGTAAAGTCACTGGTTCAGGCCTTCCAGTTGTCCTACTTTTCCTACTTTTTTGGTGAATGCCCTACTTTCGTCCTACTTTTTAAGAAATGTCCTACTTTTCCTACTTTTGAAAAGTAAAAAATGCATCACATGCTGACGTTTGTAAAGTTCAGTACAGACGCAGACCAGAATACAATTTGAACTAACAAATCTAAGCCAATCAGATTGTTACAAGAGAATTATTACAGTGTTCAAGGTTTCTTCTTCTTTTCCATAATTCAGTTTCTGATACCTGCTGTGAATTCGTCAGTAATTTTCTGATGACAGTCTTACAGAAAAAATTAAGTTGCTTTATGAAACCAGAAGTTCCGGAGAATGTCACAGGCAACGCTCTCCTAGCATAAATGTAAGCGAAGAAAAGTATCTGTTGCCAAACGAAAAATGTAAATTGGTTTTGAAACAGAAAAGACCACTTTCAAACAAATTGGAGCGTCTGGGACCATTTGACTGCATATACGGTAATGTACGAATACATGCCACTTCTTCACGGCAGTATAGAAGAACTGGCAAAAATATTTCTTTTAAAGAATCCAGTTTTAAAGAACCTTTAGTGCCTTCATGGGTTGCAAAGAAGGCAAAACCTCTGCAACAAGTACTTCAGCGGATATTTAAATGATGGAGCATCCCTTGCGGCCACTTGAAACAGACAAGGTAATAGATGAATGAAAATGTTACCTAGTTGATTCTGTTATTTCTGATGACTTGAAAAACGTAGCAAAGTTGAACTCCGGAGAATTGACCCTTACTGGTAAAAAATATTTCAACTGAAGGAGCCGAATGAAGAAGTAACCTCACCTTATAGCTAATGGAAACGCTGACGTTGAACGAGGAATCTCGCTCAAAAATGCGCTGATGACATCAGGGTGCACATCATTACACAAAAGCTCCACCGGACTATGAACTGTAAAAGACTGCTTGCTTCATTTACCCCCTACCTTGTGATTTCTTTCTTTATGTAAAAGACTGTAGTAAAGAAAGATGGGGCTGAAAAATTCAGTGCACCAAAGCAACTATATAAGCAAGACATGCGTCGGACTGTAACTTATTTCTATTATTGTTGCTCCTGTTGTCCTACTTTTTTTCGAAAGTTCACTGGAAGGCCTGCTGGTTGCGTATAAACACCCTGATAATGTCTTAGCAAAAGTGTCTTTCCTCTTCCCGAAATTGCCTTAGCAGTGGAAAAGGACGTTAAAGCAGAAGATGTCCTTCTGCTTTCTTAAGTGTAAATCCTCCGATAATGCATTCACGTCTGTTGTTCTGGCCGAATTACATCTGATATGCAAATACTATTTTTTTTGGCCATTATTGTTTTTATTATTATTGTTGTGTATTTCTGACCACTCGTGTGCACTATCTCCTGATGGGAATACAATGTCTGTGTCAGTTGACACCAACCTGACTCAAACCATGTATTAGTCAGTTTCTTCAATTTGGCTGCTTCTTTATGTAACGCACGGTCTGACGTGTTAAATAAAAATAAGAATTTGTTAGATTCGTGCCAAGTTCCTCGTGATTTGTACAACAGGATGTTGTGATGGATTTCATGGGACAAGTTGAATGCACTGTCGAGGAAGCAGTTTCCTTTCATTTAGTTGACTGCAAGTTGTAGGCAGGAATTCTGTTGTGGGCGGTACTGCATTTTTTGTATTAATCGTGTTGGCATTTCCTAACAAATAGGACTCGTTAGCTTGATATTGCGGTATCGTTATCCATTTTGCTTTGTTGTGAGCTCTCAGTTGCTTTTGGATGAGTTAATCAATTGTTTATTCAATATCCTCGTCTTTTTTTATGCAGTAAAAACTATTTTAGCCGTGTATTACACCTTTCATTTTCCGTGGAGTAGGCTATCTGCTTTATTTAAAATTGTTATGTGTACTAATGTTCAGATAGCACAAACCTAATATAATGGTGTACAGGAAACTCGACTTTGCTATGGAAGCTTTCAAGTCCTTCCCCAGGTCATCCTGTGTCAGTGGTCAAATGGAGAAAAAACAAAAATGAGTCATAAGAATTTCAAAAGCTGTTATATCGGTTCAGTGAAAGAAATTCATTATTTGTTTTCATAAAGTAACTTGCCATGATTTTTTTATTTTTACATTTGGTGATTCAAAAACTTGACTGTCCGTTCATAGCTTACTTCCACCTGCTTGCGTCCATGTTGGATTTCCTATTACAACATTAGTTCAGACGTTTGTAAATATTGCAAAGGCATTCGTTTTCCCATTTTTCGACCTTTCGTGAGAAAATTGTTACAATTGCTTACTATGCTGTAGTACTAAATTTGGAAATCTAATTTGTTGAAAGGTAGTGTTTTTAAAATAGGCTATTTCCTCCCTTGTGTAGCTGAATCACCTCAACTTTTAACCTTACTAAGATACTAATTAACAGTGCCGTTAAAACTGGTGACCTGCTTTTATAAACCAATGAAAGCGAAAACTACAATTTTTGTAAGTAAAATAAAAATAAAACCAAACTGATTTAGGTAAACTGAAACTAATTTTTGAGTCAAATACACTCCTAAAATTTAGTTGGAAATGATCTGTGGCTCGATTCCATCACCGTATGTACAAAAGAGGCTGGTCGTCCCTCCCCCACGTTAGCAGTAGACCTGGAAAATGTATTATCCTATGAGGAAAGGGGAGAAATGTTGAAATCGAATTTGTGTAGAGGAGTATAGAAATAAGGAATTTGAAGGAAAATTAAAAACTATGCCTCAAAATTTAAGTTTCCATTGAAATATACAGTGCAAAAAACACAGTAAGGAAATTGAACTAACTAGATTAGCAACAAAACAAAAATTTGTCTCGGAGTACCATTGGTTTGCATGGAATAGCCGGCCCCCTCTCTGTTTTTGCCTCATCTCAGGGAAAAGAGGGTTACAAATAGGATTCGCATGGATCCTTAAAAATCTGAAAGAGTCCTGACAAACAAAACAATCTAAACTTGGGGAAAATGCTGGAAAATCACATGAAGAAGACTTAAAGGCTTGTGGAATGTTTCCCTCTGAATTTTTCTTAATCGAGACGTAATTATGCTAAATATACGTAGTATATACAGTATTTCAACTTGACATAATTTATCAACACTGACTGCAAATCAATATAGCTCAACTTCTAAGCATATACATGCTAAATCTACCAAAATGTCTGGTATCCATAATGTAAAATAGTCTGTTCAGAATGTAAAATTTACTAATGAAAAGTGTGTAAAGTGTAAGTACAAAAAATTAAGTGATGATGGCAATTTCATGAGGTACCATATCTTAGATACCAGGATACAGTAGATTTTGTTTAACAAAAAACCTTATTGCACAGTAAGGGTTCTATGGCTAACGGCTAATTACTGTTCATGTAACAAGCTCAAAACCGGACTGGCTTCAGTAAGCCAGAAAGCAAAAAGTCCTGGATTTTAGGTGAAAGTTTCTGTGGGCGACGATTTTAAAAGGATGTACCTTGTACCGAATTTAGTGTATCGTTTGCGTAAATAGCTTTTACAACATTTACAAAGGTTTGAATGAATGTAGCAAAATCGTCCCGTACGGTACGTGGGAAAAACCAGGAAAATACAAGCTTTTGCAGTATTTACGTACGTTTGAACTAATGTTGAAAAAGTTAGCCGTACAGGACCGCTATCGTGGTGGAATCTATTTTTAAAATCAAATAAAGTGCCGTAATAGTCATGAGCCTATGGGGAAAAAAAGAGATTTTCAACGTTTACAATGGTTGACTGATTGCAACAAAAAAAAATTTGAAAACCACCTCATGCAGGAAACAGAAACAACTTCCTTTCACCTCTGTAATGGAATCCTCATCACTGTTGTATAATAAGAAAATGTCTCAAGATGTAGTAACGTGTGCTAAGCTTTTCCAGCCCCTCTCAGCAATGTATCTTGAGCATGTTCGTTCGGAAGTAGATAAGGGCATGTAGGGCAGTGTGGCTCGTTAATATGCTGCATGTTTAATCAAGGTAAACGATTTTATCTTTTCACTTGGAACAGATTTGAGTTGACGACAGAACTTGGTGTATGCATAATGCAGAACTGATGATATCTCGCCACAGTTTCCACTACGCATTAAGTCTTTCTACATTTTTTTAGGCTGAAGGCTGAATTTATTTTTCAGAGAAATTTCAGTTGGGAAATTCAAAACATGTTTTGATTTAATGTTCGTGAAAAGGCAATGCTTTGTAATGTAAATGTATGCCTAAAGAGCATTTCTCTTGAATTTACACTAATAGCCTAGTTACGTAACATGGCTGTTCGTTGAAATAATAGTTTTACAGGGAAAGAGCGTGGCTCGAAACGAAGTGGTGTCGACGCGTCGCATTTTGTGGTTGCTGTGTGAAACTTAAAAGGGCATTCAGTAGGGATGCACCGAATATAAAATAAATTTGCCAAATATACAACCGAATACTTAACTTGCGGAATACCGAATACACACCCGAATAGTTAAACTGCCGATTACCGAATATTTGGCATCAAACAATTTACATAATCGGTCGAATACTTAACCGAATGCTCTGCTGAATACCTGTAAATCAAACATATTTGATAATTTTTCCATCTTTTATGAAAGTCAGAAGACAACCCCTCACAAACCAAAAACTAAATGCTTAGCTAAACGTTCTTACATTAACACATTTGCATCAATAGCCTATATACTAAAAAATATATTTGGCCAAATACACACCACTCAAATCTTAACACTATTCGGCCGAATACCAGTACCGAATATCACTATTCAGGCAAAAATCAGTATTTGGCCGATTACCAAATACTTAAATTTTTGGCCGAATACTGAAAAATTACCGTCTATTCGGTACATCCCTAGCATTCAGTTTGTATTGTACTTACCGTATTGAGTAAAACACAGGGTTTGAAAAAAAAAACCGAAGCCATGTTACTATCATAATGCCATCGCCACCGTAATGCACCACTGTTTAACAAATAATAAATTAATAATTTATTACGAAAGGTAATATTAACGTCTTCGGTAGATTAACTGTTGCTTACAATTAGGATCTATCCAATGGCTAGATGATTATTCATACAGATAGGTCTAGGCAAAAAATAGGTAAAAAAAACCCATTAGTGAGTCTTATTACCGAGGTTGGGTTTTTGCGGGCAAACCTTGAAACGGAGAAGAATGGAAAGAAAAGTTCTTTGGGTGGGTTATAAAGATAATGACCGAAAGGAGTTTGATGTAGCATCCGATATGTACTACAGCCAGTATTCATTCAATGCCTTAAAATAATACATCGAGCTTCTTCTCCCGGTAATCTTCACAAAGCATTCGTTCATTCGTAAATTTTGAATTATAGTCTAGTAATGGGACATCTATAGCCTGGATTAGGCTATGCATTGAATTGTTGCCTCATGCTGAACGACGTCTGTTTCCTTTCATTTTTGGAAGAAAATTTTCCAAAGTGGTCTTAACAAAAGAATTTTAAAACTGCAAGCTGTTACTGATATGGATCCCCCCCGCCCCCCCCCAAAAAAAAAAAAAGGCAATTTTGTGGTAAAGAAATATTTCTACTTTTTTTGCTGTTCAAGTTCAGCATCAGTTTGAGTGGGTTGTTGTATCTGGTGCGTTCTGTAAAAAAGCTGAAAAATATTTATAATATTCATTTTAACTATACCCTTATAGAGTATAATTCTGTGAGACGACACAACGGTAAGAAAATTGATACGTGAGGTTTAATAAATTGTGGAATGAGTTTTAAGTTTTTCAAGTTTTGATGTTGAGGCAGATTGGCAGACGCCTCCTGACAATTACCCAGGGTTTTAAGTTTTACTGAAAGGTAGTAATTTAGTCTCTACTCCAGTGTCTGCACAGAATACTCTGTAGCACACTCCTTACTCCGTAGTACACTCTGTACTCTGTTCCTCACTCCGTAGTTTGTTCCAAACTTTCACACTATATTTCGTTATGGTAGCCTATGTCTGGACATTGTTCATACTTTTCGGTCAAAGTAGGACAGGTCTGGAGCCAAAAGGCAGTTAGATAAAAATATGTCCACATCCTATGGGCAAACAGGTGGCACTGCGCCAGGGCTCCCACGTGTCTTAAAATTGATAAGAATTCATTGATTTTTAACGAAATATCATAAGGTTTCCATAAATTTTGTTTTGTGTCATAAATACCATAAAATAATAGAAATTTTTATTGAATGCGTACAAAAATTTACCCTGAAAGCACAAACTTCCACCACAAATGCCATGGCTTCTGCACCCTCCCATCTTGTAATGTTTGAAGGTTTCTAAAAAAAATCTGGAATACAAACTAGGTTTAATAACCACCTTTTTGAATGTTTTTAAGAACATCTGCTAAACCTGGTCACATTTTCCAACCATCCAGTGTGTCAAAAACGATTAAGTGGGTTAGACATTTTCCTTAAAAGTTGGTTAAAAGTGAAAATGAGATTTGTCAGAAATTTTTCAGGAAAAAAACCAAAATAAAAACAATTTCGATTTAGGCGTGGGAGCCCTGCTGTAGTAGGCGGTCTACCGTTGCCGTCTTACTACTTTTTAAACTGTCGCAAATTAAAAAAAAAATTCAGTGTTTTAAGGTTGCGTGTTGGTTTTGTGTTGTTTATTTTTTTTTTAGCCACTGGTTTTATAATTTTTTCGAAATATTGTCGGAAAGTAATGTAAAATGAATTGTTGTAACAATTGTTCATTTCGTGTATATTAAAATTTTTTCAAATAAAAATATAAGTCGTATGATTGGATCCAAATAACATCCGGAAATCATTGACGTACATTTTATTCTGGGTTTGGCAACATTACAGTATGTCTGTCTTTGTTGTCAGCATTATTAAAAAACTACAAGAAAGTTAAGCCGCACCCTGCCGCGAAGGTCATGAGACATACTTGACAATAAACCTTTTGTTAGATGTTCAATGAACTTGTTTTATCTTGAAAGTTGAAACGTGTTTTGATTGCAAAACCAGAACTTAAGAATGTTTCATTTGCTTAAAGGTAGGATGAGTTTTACTCGAAAGTGGTTCTTGTTTGTACATAGATAATAAAAACAATGCTTGTAAAACCAAGCATCCCTTGAGAAATTTGAATGCTTTGGGGTCGTTTTTTGGAGTACCATTCTTACTTAGGTATATCTTGTGCGATCTTGTGTTATCTTAGCTTGGAGGCCAATGCCTGATCCAGTCAGTTATGCTTTGCTTGCTATTCTCTAGTTCTCATAGAACAATAGCGTCCTTTCCTTGCTGGACTTAAAAGGACATACCTTCTCCCTATTTTGGAGCAGGATGTAAATGTATGAGTACATTTACATCCATTTGATTGAATGTAGCGATTGTACTTGGGAAAAAAGAGGAAAATAAAGCATTTGCAACATTTACATATGTTTGAGTGAATGTAGCACTTGTACTTGGGAAAATAACAGCCTGAAAATAAAAGTGTTTGCAACATTTACATACGTTTGAGTGAATGTAGCAATTCAGAAAAAAAACAGGAAAATAAAAGCGTTTGCAACATTTACGTACGTTTGAACTAATATTGCAAAACTGAGCCATGCAGGAAAACCAACATGGAGGAATGTACCATTACGTTATTTCTTTTTTGTGTTAGGCTATGGCAATGGTCGTCGGAGAGTTTATGATGGTGGGGAATTGTACCGTACTTGTCATGGTGTTCATTTTTTGATTTATTTGTGGTGAAGGATTTTTTTCTCCTAACTGTAGGTTTGTCATTCTGTGAAGAGTTGATTTTAGGTGGACTAAAGCCAAATAAAGTTACATAAAGCCGCAGCAGCAATGCTGCGCACTCATATTCGAGCAGAAAAACAAGTCTTTATCAACACTATGCCCTCAATAGATATTCCGCTCATGACATAATTCAACAACTTTTTTTCAAGTTTTCTGACAGTACTGCACAGTTTCACCAAATGTTGTGGGTAATTTTTTTCAGCTTTAAACCGCACTTGATGAAATTGTGAAGTAGTGTTGGAATACTTTCAAAAGAAATATGTTACAAGTTACAAAATATTAAGTAATAGTGTTGAACATGCTAATTTACTGGTAGTTTTTTTTTACTGTTCCAAAGGTTAGCACGGCCTGGTCCCCCCCCCCCCCTCCTTTCTGTTGAGTGATCCGTGTAACTTGGTCGCTGGTGTTATCTAGTGGTCGACTTTCAAAGCTTACGTTGTCGACTTGATCACTTTAATTTCCACTCTCTCACTTTTAACTTACAAACGTAAGAGCTGAATAGAGAACCAACTTTGCTGTTAAAAAAAAAAACATTAGAGGTAGTATCCCCATGGAACTCACTAACTGTGAAAGTACCAAATTAAAAAAAAAATGGATTTTAGTTCACTAGAAACGAACTATAATTTGACCTCCAATTCCAGGGAAGAAGGGTGTTTTTACTTACTGATAATGTCAGAAAGTGAACGCAATTTGTGCTGTCGCTTAGTAATTATGTGTTCATTTTATGTGTGTTTTTTTTATATTTTTCACTTTTGTATGCGATCTGTTGTTTAGGGCATTTGTTTTGTAGCCCAAGTGTTTGTGAGTAGGCTATATATCTTTATTTTGTGTGTGTGTTTTTAATGTGCAAAATTCCATCCGTTTTCTTTGTTTGTTGATTTGTAATGTACATGTACGCGTGTGCATGGAAGTTAGTATGTATGTTGCAATCTGTGTTCCCTGGATTGGAGTTCAAATTGGAGTTCGTTTCGTTCGAGGGAACGGAACGCATTATTTGTGTACCTTCACAGCGGCGAGTTCCCTGGGGAATAAAAGCTCTCAAGTCTTTTTTTCCCCTAACAGTGAAGCTATTTTTGTTCAGTTAATTTATTGGATTTTTTCGCTTCATTTTTATTGTCACTGGTACAGTCTGGATTATAATGCTATCACCATCCTCCGCCAAATTTTTTTCATAAAAAAAGGAGAATTAAAAATATGTATTAAAACTGAATAATAACAGCTTTGCCGTTTAGAAAAAAAAGCATTAGAGCTCTCGTATCCTCATGGAGTTCAGCTGCAAAGGTACACAAATATAACAGATTCGTTTTAACGCAACGAACTATACTTTGAACTCCAATTCCAGGGAACCAGTATTGATTTTACTCACTGGAAATGATTGAGTAAAAGTTGCGATTGAGTGTGCGCATGCATGTTTGTGTTTTTAATTTGTGTATTATACAGGCGTTTTTTTTGTAAATTTATTTCTGCATTTGTTGTTTTATACTTTAAGTTTGTTTCTTGTGAGTGGCTACTTTGAGTGTGCAAACCTATAAAGTTTTAATTCTATTTCATGTTTTAATTTTTAAATTTTGTAGGTGCTTTGGTGTTATGATGTTTATTCTGCATGTGTTTTCAGGTTTTAGTTTTGTTCATGTCCAAGTTTGTATTTTGTGTGTGCGTTTTTAACGTGTGAGGTATTGATCTGTTCTGTTTGTTTGATTAGTGATATACACATGTATGCATGTGCATGGAAGTTGGCATATTTTCAATTTGCCAGTGTACATCACTAATTAAACAAACAAATCGATTGGATATTTCACACACAAAAATAAACACAAAATACAACATAGCTTATACACGCACCTGAAACAATGAAAACCTACACTCGCAAACACATATAAAACAGACGCCGTAAACAGCCAAACGCTTCCAAAATTGAGAGATTAAAAATACATACACAAAATGGACACGTAATTGCTCACATGAACTAAAACAGAAACCTTTAAAATACAAACACAGGCCAAAAAAATTCCCCTAACTAGTAGTCTGCTTGTTTTACAAATTATAAATGCACACAAAATAAAGGTATTATAGCCACTCACACGAGTCTTAAAATATAAAACAACAAACACAAACAAATATAAAACAAAAAAAGGCCTGTATAATACATAAAATGTGCGCACACACACACACACACACACACACACACACACACACATTAAACATTTTAAACACAAACTACGTTCACTTTCTGACATAACCATAGAGTAAAAAACAGTCCTTGTTTCCTGGAATTGGAGTTCAAATTATAGTTCGTGCATTCGAGTTTACTCTAATCCGATTTTATTTGTGTAGCCTATTTGTTTAGCAGTTGCACCCGGCTTTGCCCGGGGTTGTTTTCCAGTTTTCGCTTTGTGTTGCTAGAACGTTCACCGCGACAAGTAATTTTTCTTCGTGTAATACTTCCCTTTTCATCTCCTCCTCTTCCCTCCCATTTCCTCCCATCATCTCCCTACCCGTCCCCATTCTTCCCGTCCTATTTCCCCTACATACCTCTGCCCCTACCTATCCACTGCTCAACCATTGCTTCGTCCCCCCTCCCCACCTCACTCCCAGTCCATCACTTTGGCTGGGTGATCTCTACCATGTGAAAAAAAAAAAAAACCCTGTCCTTCGTGCAGGACGTCAGGCCTTGCAGAGCAAATTGTTAGTCATGCAACAGTGTGCCAGTTTCAATTTTTTGAGACAACAATTTGAAATTTACTGGCCAAAGAAATAACACACTTGCCCGTTTTCATTGTTCGGGTTCTCCCGGCGCTGTCGTCTTTTTTGCTGAGAAACTTTGCTTTGTCATGTAAGTTCGTAACGGTATTTTGTGGAATACCAGAAATAAGTTGTAGTCAAAAACCGCTAGTGGCTTCCCTACTTATATTAGCATGCTGGAGGAGATGGAAAAGTTTTGATGTTGCTCATGGTTCCTAACTGTTGCAGCCTGCCAAGTCGTTCCAATAGTTCAGTTTCTTTCGCTTGCTGTTGCATTTTAAATTTATAGTAATGCTATAAACTGTGTGTTTTGTCTCAGGTTCGTAACATATAAAATAAGCAATTATACCAGATTTGCAGTTTGCGCCTGTAATTTACTTAAACAAAAACCAGTGGTATTGTTATTAATGCAGAAAAAGGTTGAAGCCTATGTAAGGCTGTAATAAAAAAAAATAGGCCTGCTTCCTTAAAACCACTGAAACAAGAAAAACCAAGTAAGGTGTGGTAGCTTACTAACACAAAAGTGTATAAGAGCGAACTATGGAGCCGAACACCATAGTACAGTATTGTTTAAATTTGTGTTAGTACCACACCTTACATGTTCTTTTATGAATTCTCTGCTAAAGACTTTTCCTTAATGGAAGCTTACATCATACTTTAGGCTTAAGCAGTTTTTACATTAACATTAATTGTGTGTTGACGAAACAAGAGTCTACATAGGTTGGGTGAAATAGCCTGGGTGTATAGATGCCAGCAATAATGTACGAAATTTAGTTTGAAACAGCATTCGGCATGAAAGAGCTTTCCAAAATAGGCTGCCTATGTAATGCTTTGAATAGTGTCACGCTCCTTCAAGGGTTAATAAATTTGCTTTGTTTTGTATATTTGAAATGTTTATCCAACATCTTCTGTATGGTTGTCTAATGGTCTTTCTATTTTTTTGCAGGCATTAGCTGGCAATTATGTTCCAACGCCCCGATTTGAGCCCCAGGTAGCAATGATGTGTGGTAAACAAAAATACCACAATCAGTATCTGGACGAATCTGGCCGATGGGTTACAGATTTGGATGATAAATCCGTGTGCACGAAAGACAAAGTTCAAGTGCTGGAGTACTGCCGTAAGGTAAGCTTAAAATATTTGTAGAAATGGTGAGAACAAACAGTCTCTCCTGAATTGTGTGGTATATGATGTGCTTGGATCCCAAGAAGTTAAGAATTTTTATGTGAATGTATGTACAATCTGTGTGAAGATGGATTGCACTAGTAGTTGGTGAGATGTGGGTTGCAGAGGGTGAAAGGAAAATTACCAATAGCGTAACCCAATAGTTTACATAGTTTTTTTTTTTTATTTATTTTATGTAGCTCAAAATCAGAAAAACCTCTATGGTAATCACAGAAACACCTAAAAATGACAATTTTTGAAAGATTCGTAATATTATTATTATTTTCAATTCTAAATTATTTGGACAATTCTTCTGTTACCTACTACACAAAAAAAATCTAGGTTAAGAAATTTGTTTAATTTTGTAACAAACCACTGACTAAATGTGTAAGTTACGTTAGTGGCCACTACAGCCACTTCTTCGTAGTAAAATTCACTTGCAGTCTTAATAAATTGGATTTGTATCAGTTGCTTATGTTGTCCCGAAGAATTTCCCTAAAGGGTAGATACGGTGGGAATTAAAAAAAAAAAAAAGGTGAACTGAAATGACAAAGACCCACTGTCAGTATTGAGTCGACTTCTCCGTGATGGATTAAGCCATGTAAGCAATTTCTACTCGAACTAGACTTGCATCTCATAGCCGCGCTGTAAAAATTAGATTCCGGTCAAAATGAGATAATTTTGCCAATTTTAACCCGTTCCGACTTTCCAATTTAAGAGGCCCCCCCCAAGCTTTTCTGAGGGCTGTATAGGATGATTGGTTACCTTCAACAGGCAACATTTTTCCTCGCCTACAGGATCCAGCATTTCCTTCCCCCCCCCCCATCTGCAGGGCTAGTGGGGAATGACTCCCCCACCCCACTACCAAATAACGCTTGTGTTGTGTTTTGGTTTATTAATGGACCGCCCCCCCCCCCCCCATTTAAATTGTAGTGAGTAGTTGCCTGAAAGCACCTCTAGACACTACTGTTGGTGGGATACGTGGGTTTGCTTGCCACTTTACAATTTTTTGATATTTGGAATTAAAAGAGGAAGTTCCTACATAAAGCAGTACACGCAGATACGCTTCAGTCATTCCTGAATGAAGTTGTGATTTTACTTGTCTCATATAAAAAAACACTTCACTTAGCTCAGGGAAAGGAAAGTATAGCCTACCTTCAAAAGGATAAACAACTGAACAATATCATAAAATGGAAAATAAAGCACGGATGATAGATTGGGGACCCTTGCAATGTACTAAATTCATCATGTTGAAGCCAGTTTTTCAGTGGTGCGATTAAAGGGCCTTAGCAGGGGTGCTGCGAGTATGAAAAAATGTGAAAAACGCAAACTTTGCTAACGACCAAAAAAAAGAGAAAAAAAGTGATAAAATGCAAAAAATACGAGCAGTGGTGTGAAAAAAAAAAGGCAAAGCTTACAAAATCAAATAAATATTATTAAATTATCTATCCTAATTTTTGGCCTGGAATTGTGTGCTGCGTTTGTGGTTAATTTTTTAATATTGAAATGAAAAGCTGTGTGACCAAAACTCTTCTCTTCGTTTTGTTGCCCGGAGGTGATGTACGTTACCCTGAAATTGCGTACACGTCATATTGCACATAAAATGGGGCATCGAAAAGTTGGTATGCAAAAAATGTGAAAAAATAAAAAGTGGGTATGTGAACAAAATGTGAAAAAAGCAGCCAATTATACACAATCAGTTAAGGTATCATTATTCTAACAAATTAAAAACAGCTATAAAACTATGTTCATTAAATACTTGGAACTCAACGCAGTACTCGAGTCTTTTGCTACAAACTCGGCTCCATTCAAATTACAGTTTCTTTGTGCTGGAAAAAGTCCAATACCTGTCAATTTTAGCATTGTTGCCTCAACGATGCCTCAACAGCATCGTTGAGGCAACAATGCTAAAATTGACAGGTATTGTTCTTTTTCCACAAAAGAAACCATTTTTAGCCGGCCTGGCTGGGGGCCGGCAAAATATTCTATTTCTACTCGCGTATTTATTTCGTACTAAGTACATACTTGATTGAAAACTTGCGTATTCATTATGGTCTCAATATCAAATGGACGAGCAGCTGGTACGTTTCTCAAAAGCTGTCTGTATTCTGTTCGAGTGTTAAACGTTTAAAGTAACATCAGAAGTACAGTGTAACTTAGATATAAATAAGGGGTGAAATACTAAACGATTGTATGTAAATTGGCGTATGAATGAATTTGGAGACTCGAAAAGATTTTTTCTTATATTGCAAAAAAATGTAGTAGACCTATTTACTTTTGACTTTTTGCCGACTCTGATGTCTTGCTCGTTGTGCCGAGCGCTGCAGTTCTATTTACTCTCTGGGCTGTTGAGATAAATTTTAGGAGTTGAAGCTCATCTGATTGCTTGTCAGGTTTGACAGAATTAAAAAAAGAACTAATGTTTTGAGATAGTAATGCTGGTTGACTTGACTGATACTGTTGCCAAGAGGAAAAGCTGTTACGGATTCATGTATGTAGCTGAAATCTAAAGTGCACTGAGCATATTTATTCCTCCAGAACCAAATCTATGCCGCTTAAACCAAAGCTGCACGGTGCACCGAGCAAGACTCCAAAGTCGATGAGATGCTCCTGAGTAGTATCAATCATCAACAGTAAAGCCCACGTGGCACATTTTATTGTACCACATTTTATTTTGGTTAAACTATGCTTATTGTTATTACATGTCCAAAATGACTGAAGCTGCTCATACAGGTTATGATCATAAATTTGATATAGTTACAAGACTAGGCCACTTAAAAACAGAATAGTGTTTCTCGAGTATTTTTCTAAAAAAAAAAAATCGGTGGTCGGTTGGGCAGTTTTATTTCTATTATATATTCATGTTTAGCTCATAACCTCCTGAAAAAACTTTCAGACCCGTTTTTTTTAGAGTCCATATGGTACTTGGGTCGGTTCTCGGATTCGAACCAGCATTCTCTTGGTTGGGAGCCGACGACGCTGACCACTGGGCTGTGAC
>JAHWFP010238705.1:0-80757 GCA_023313725.1 Lithobius niger | reverse complement strand
CATTCTCTTGGTTGGGAGCCGACGACGCTGACCACTGGGCTGTGACTGCCCGCTTTGCTCGGGGTCCCTGGCGACCCCTCACAAAGCTTGCGCTGGGACTTAGTTTTATGCTGTTATACGTTGAAGGCGTACGTTCGTATCTAGACGGTTATGGGTTAGTACACATTTTTTTGTGCAGTGGATGGCCCCCTACACACCGATTGTCACAAATTGTCGTAGAAAATTGCTAACTCGATAAATTATATAAACAAAAAAAGTGCATCGATTACAAACATAGATAGTGAGTTGACAATTTTGGTAGCCATAAAGAATAAAAATAAAACCTTCGGGGTGGGAGGCCATACAGGTGGGCTTAAGAATGTGAATCATTTTTATTTCTTTCTTTAACTCCCTTATCCTTATATAGGACTAGATCATGGGTTGACAAAGAAGCCTTCTTGGCGGATCGCATCTTATATTGTCAAAGTCTTATGCTTATGCACTCCGACTATAGCAACCCCTTTTTCCTCATTGATTTGCCAAACACTAAGGCTATGGACATGACACCCTGTAATGGGAACAACGGTCATGCATTTTGCATAAATAGTTTTAACGTGGGATCTGTACAGATTTTAAGATGCAGCGCAATTGTTAAGTCATCAGCAGAGCCGGAGCAAGGCGTTCGAGCGCCCGGGGCCAGTAGCCCTTTGAGCGCCCCCTTTGTCGCTATTATACAGCAAATTGATACCTCCACTCCCACACGACTCTTCCCAAATCTACCCAAATGAACGGTGTCACAGAGATAATGCTAACACACTGAAAATACTCGAATCATGAAGGGGTGAGGTGGGTAGGCATGAGACAAAAATATTTGTCTACGTATGAAGGATTACAATAATTGTATTTAGTTCATGATATAGGTGCCCTCTGACTGGCAAAAAAAAACTAACAAGAACATGAATATGGCAACAAATATTTAACTATCGATTTGGAATTTGGGTATTGTTCACAATAAAAATGTTAAAACATTAAAAAAGGTGGAAACTGAACTTTTAATTGTGGACTTCATACAAATTGTGAACTCCATACAGCCGCCATATTGGATGATTTTTCCAACGTGGTGGCTGTGTGACGTCCACTGTTAGTGGCAGCTCCAACTTTTTTTTTTTTAGTGTTTTACCATTTTTATTGTGAACAAGTACCAAATACCTGGTCGAAAAATTAAGGATTTATTGCCAAATTCATCTAAAGAATTCTATTACTAAGAATCATTCTTTTCTTAGTATCCAAAGGGTGCCTATATACTGCTGCAACTCACAAACTAGTTTTTCAAGAACAACTGCATTTAGGCTTAGCTTCGCCAAAAGAGCATTTATTAAAAGTTCAAAGTTATAAAAGTTTCAATTTTTTTTTTGGAGGTGGGCAGCATTTTCGGCGCCCTTTCACCTTTCGGCGCCTGGGGCGGCGGCGCCCTTGGCCCCCCTCTTGCTCCAGCACTGGTCATCAGTGTTGGTTTTTCAGTTATTCAGTTGAATAGTTTGGTAGGCAACTAGAATTTAATATTTGGCAAGGTGCACCATGGTGGGATAATGCTCCGATTTTCTCAACATGTATGGCATCAGTACATTATTGAACTAAAAATCCGTTATTGTCTGTTACGTAATTGAAAAGTTAGTGACTAGTATGCCAACTAAGCTGTAAAATAATATTGGATTCAGTTGAATACTTGACAGTGTGTTACATTTCACTCTGAAGCTTGAAACGTAAAACTATCAAGCTATTGATTGGGAGCTGTGTAGTGCACATGTGAACATGAGCTACTGTAGGTTAAATAAAGTCCTGTTCTTTGAAACTTTAAAGTAATTAATGTAGTATCCTTAACGCCCTTTGTTAAATTCATTCTAAATTGTGTTCTGCATATGGTCACTGAACTGCATGCTCACTAAATTCGAATTTTACATGATTGAATTCCTGTGACTGAAAATTACCTACTCTCCCTTTGCACCATGATTTTTGTGCAAGTATATGTAAAAAGCTTTTTGGAAATCCTTTGAAAGTTAATTGGCACTTGTACAGGCCAGAGTTATGGATTGAGATGAAAAGACAGAACTGGCATGAATTACATTTTGGGGCAGTTGTTAACGTTATTATACTTTGTACTACTTCCCTTCCAGACAGTTAAGCAGTGCAATAAAAAAAAACAATATTAAAGTCGGTAAGCTTAGAGTGGCACAATTGCCCATATTTGATTTACAGGAAGATAACAAGGAAAATGCAAACATGGAAATGTACAATTTAATGCATGCTATGGCGACAGTAATGCAAGGGAATAAAATGGTAAAAAGTTGTTAGTCAAAAACGTGTTGACTCAAGAGTCAGGCCATGCTGCGTGTGGCGGTTATGCAGATAGAACTATCAGCAATATTTATCGCTAATCTCCAAGGTGTTCAATTGGCTTCTGATATTGCTGATAAGGTGCGCATGATAAGCTTACTACTGAAGAAGGAAGTATAATTACGACCAGTAACCTTTTGCAGGCTTAGTGAAATACTTTGTGTTGCAGAGTGCAGTATGCAAAATAAAGCAGTACGTATCTAATGCCCTTCTCTAGTTGTAATGTGTTGGGGGTTTCCGATGTTGAACCTGTCTACATGGTAACTCTGCATCTAGCCAAGTCGACTACATACTTGATTATTAAGAGTAAAAGACATGCTACAAACAGAATTCGATTCGGAAGTGGTTCAGCAGCACCATTTCGATCATATGCCAATATTTTCATTAGTGTGATCAGGAGCTTGCAAATGCATACATCTTCCTAGGAGGAGTGTACATAGTACTATCGATTCATACTCCATCCCTTGTCACAAGGTCATCTAAAAGAAAAGCTGTAGGTGTCGTTTCCCTGCAATTGATTTCGTTTCCCGGCTATGTTGATCAATATAGCCAGAATCGTGTTTTACCAATGTAACGCTAAAAGGTATCAGCTTCCCAGCATATCTGGTTTTTTTTTTACCACAGTCGGCCTTGGCTTAAAGAAGCAATCTCCTTCATCGCTTCAAGAGTATTCAACGCTGTTGCACACGGAGCTGCAACATTCCAGGATTAAACGTAGCCAGAGTGATAGTTTTTTGCAAATGTTTATTAGGTGAAAACCTATATAGCATACATTTTAAGTGGAAATTTACCTAGAAAATAGTTATGGCCAATCATTCCACGACCAGCAGCATGGGGTCGTGACCCACAATGAGAGACGGTACACGCAGTTGTGCTTCTGTTAGTTATAGCAAACACAATGTTGGGTAATAGTTGTTTTGTTGCCTGTAGAAGCGTATGCAAGTTCTTGCTTCCCCTTTTTCAATGCATGACAGGGGGTGTCCATTGAGGAAAATAGATCAAGACTGCTGCAAAAATACAACCTTTTCAGTGTTGTAAGATTGCATCTGTCCCCTAAAAAATGATTTTGCAGACTTAGGGGCCTGCGCACTAAGCAACCAAGCCATGTGACCAGGTTGTGCAGCCAACAGTAATGCTTTTGGTATATGTAGCATCGCGGACTTGACCGCCGCGGCCAGTTAGTCGCAGCGGATACTGGGATTCCGAGCAGCATGCTGGCGACCACACTGGCTCGAGAATATTATCAATGAAAAACGGACGTGACCGCACAGCGCATCGCCGTGTTTTTTTGGCTGCGACGACCACTGGGCGCCTAGAACGCGGGGGCCCTTAAAGTGTGCAGTAGTGAATACCACAGATCTTTAAAAGCGTTCACAATAAATAAAAAATTATAAAAGTGAAAATGGTTTAAGTAATACTGCTCAAATTCTGCAAGACTTCGGCAGGCTACTAAAAAAATACTTTTAATTTTACTCAGTTTCGTTTTAACTATTTTCTTCATAAGGATGATTTATCCTGTGGTGGGGTCAACTGCTATCATTGCTGATAATTTTTTTTTTACAATAATATAAGCCTGAATAACCCTTTGTGAGGTTTCACCTCTGATCTGGATTTGGCAACCCTGCATCGTTTTGATGGTCAACTATTCCTAAAATACTAAAATGTTAAAGGGAAATGGTGCATGTGAGTAATTACAAACTGTTGCTACTCTGGTAAGTGATACCTATGCTGTTAACGGAGTACAGGCTTAATGCTTGTACTTATTCGTAAGAACAAATGTCAGGCGACTAATCAATCTCAAAATCGAATTATGTTGCATCGTTTCGATGTCCATTTTACTCCAATAATACTAATGAGGACTTATTTAGCTTTCAGTAAAATATCTTTTATATTATCCTTTTTTTTTTTTAATAACTTTTGTGTGATTTGTAAGTTCTGTTCGGGTATGCTGTCTTTGTTTAGTCTGGGTTGGCCTTGTTTTGTCAGCTGGCAACTCGCCACTGAACGGCCAAAGACTAAGTTCCAACGCGCAAAGAAAGCTGTGTGTGGTGTCCCCGTGGAGCCTGAGCAAATCTGCAAGGTGCACCCCAATGGTTAGCGTTGCCACTGCAAATCAATAGAATACCGGCTCGAATCCCACACCATACCTAACTATCACATGGGACTATTCATTCATGCAGCCAAGGGTTTAGACACAGCAGCCTCAAAGATTACTAATGCGAGAAATGATTCATGAACTATGAATGTAGCCTACCTTACGCAGAAACTTGATTTCAGGAAGTCTATTTCCAAACAAAAAAAAATTGCTCAAGTCATGATGTGGTCAATAATGAAATGCTGCCAATTGCTCTATCTTTTTCTTTTCTTGTAGCTTCAATTTTCATTTGTAAATTGCGGTTAAATTTAATTGTTTATCTATAATCTATAAAGTTCAACAACCTCAACACTTCCTTGTAAAGCTGCTGTATTTTCATGTATTGTAAAATGGTTAGGTTGTAAACAAGCTATTGACAATAGTTTTGCTTTATAGAGGCAACAAAAAGGTGACAAAGGCTTCTTGGACAAACTAACGTCCTTCAAGAAGCATTTTAAAGCTTGACTAGCTGATATTTTTCACTTGGCTTGCTCACTTGGTCCAAACTAGTTGTTTTTTTTTCTTCTGGTACTCAGTTCATAGTTTTTTTTATTATGAAGATGTTGTAATGACACAAAAACTGTCATGTTTTAAATATATACTCTAGAATTGCCAGTCGTGTGCCTGGCTCTTTTTTTTAATGTTTATGTCCTCATATTATTTCTCTGACTGCGAAAACCAATAACAGCTTAAATCTCTTTTAAATTATTTAATAAAAACCATAAGTCAGTCTCCATAAATCAGTCTAACAAACGAGTTCTTTTATGTAAAGTAATTTTACTTGTTGTTCACCTTGAATTCACACTGACTTTCAATGTAAAGATACTTTTAGTATCCAGCAAATTTTTGACACTATATCAACTTGTCTTCTATGGTTACATTACTCCTAACTGCAGTTTTCTTTTCGAAAAGCATGGGTTCTTTTCAAACGAAAACTGCAGTTAGGAGTGATGTAACAAAGGACTTACTTTACTTGATCATGCCTGAAGATGACAGTTGAGATACTGTCGAAAATTTGCTAGATATGAAGCGTGGCTTTATTTTGAAAGTAAACGTGATGAGTGTCCTACCAATTCAAGGTGATTTTCGGAAGTTTCAAAGTAACAGCTTCAACGGTCTAATTAAATTACTTGCTGCTTTTTTGAACATTTTTTTTTCCATTAAAATTGGACAGTCGCTTTAAAAGAATGATAATAATAAATTAAACGCCTGTTTTAGACGTGTAAATGCCCTAAGAAACCAGTCTTTTTTTATTATTATTTTGGTTTTGTGTGTTCTATGGTTTTACTCATAATCTTCCTTAACTTGCGGAATTGCTGGCCTGATTAACCATTTATTTTATGGTCTCTCCTCCCGCAATCCAGTATATATCAAAACTGTAGCAAAGGATACACTGTCACGTGGCGAAATCAGGATCCTTCAAAAAATAGTTGGCTTTAACACTGACCTCATTTTATATCTCGATTTGCAACTTTTACCCGTTAGGCTATGTCATTCATGACTTGTAAATAATGCACATTGCTTAAATTTGATTGCTGGTTTGATTTATTAACCATTTTTCGCCTCCACTTCACATACATCACTTAGCCTATAATGAACCTTTCCAAGTCTTGATTCAATTATTTTAAATTAAGTTGAGTTGCGTGATGGCTACTGAAAGTGTGCCAAGTCAATGCTGCAAATGGATTTCGATCGCCTAAGGGTCCAGAAGGTTATCGCTAAGGAGACAGGAGATGTCGACTAGAAAAAAATGAATGTTATGCCATGGTAGTTCACAACGTAACACTTTTAACAACGTAAGCAATATCAAGAATGTTTGGTATAGATCTGTGGCTGACTCATCTTGCGTGTACTCATCATTCATAATTATTTTAATGCTGGGGAAAACCTTTGCATATTCTATTTTTAGTGCCCAGCCGCTAAGCTTACTTAATGAGGATGGAATTGCTCTACCCATTAAATTTCTGCAGTTGTACATACAAGTTCTATTCTGCCAAATTTAGTAAAAGTTGTTAATCCTTTTGAGACAGAGCGTGCCCAAATGGACTCGCTGTATAATCGTAGTTTTAAATAAACAGCTCTTCTACTGGTCAGATCAAAAACTTCCAACCAACTCCAGTAAAACTAGAAAATGGGATATGATGGCCAATTCATTAAGAAAAAAAAGATGAAAAAGGTTGTATTTCCTTACTTGAGAAGGGTGAAAAGCTAGGATTTTTTTTCCTACAAGTCAGTTATAAGCCCTAATTTTAAAGCGCAATTGCAGTCCTTATAGGGTTAAGCTACGGAATTCCGAATGGGAGATCTACAAATCTTGCCCTTCCAACTCTCATTTTGTTTTCCTCATCTCCAGTGCTGTTTAGGCATGTAGATTTGTGATGGCAAATAGGTCTTGAACCAAACTAAGACATAGTAAAACTAAGGGCATAGTTAAATTAATTTTTTTTTCTTCTACAGTTGGCCAATGTGGCATTACTGGCTCTTTAAGGCAAATATGGCGTTATAGACTTGTATTCCAATAATATTCGATTTATAAAAAATACATCTAAATGCAAACAAGACAGCTGAAAACTCTATACGGTGTTTTACAGAATTTAAAAATTCAGTGTTGATTTCTTTTGGTGCGGTACCATAATACCATTTTTTGTCACTAGATGTCAAGCAACTGTACGAATCTAACAGCAGTTTAAAGTATGGCAGTTTTATTTATTTTTTATACCTATGGTCGAATTTGTGTCCTTTTGGAGAATATAACTAAATTATTCTCACCTGCAAATATGCAAAACCAAATGAGATTCAATTAATAGTCTTTTGGAGATTTTTTGGTTTAAAGTATATAATTTGAGAATGATTGAAATTGCTGACGTTACATTAACTCGTAAATAAATTGCATTACATTAAATAAATTACATTAACTCTTAAATAAACAGTTAAATTTTTTATCGAAGTTTGAGAAAAATAAAATAAGACTCTTGTTAAATGCAAGGCATGCCACTGCGCTTGACTGGTCATTATTGAAAAAAAAAGTGCTTATTCCTTTCCCACTCACTGTGTTTCACTACTTCCAAAAGGAGTGAAGGATCCCTCTATCTCGTTGATTGCTACATGCATCTGATTGGAAGTTGCGGAAAGGAAAGTATTTAGCCTACTGTTTGTGATAACAAAAAATAATTGCTGACCTTGCTCTTGAAGTGTCACTGACATTCCATACCTGGAATTGTTGTTAGCCTAGGTTAATTGACACTGCCAACTTTTTAACATTCGTTTTCCTTAAAGAATTCTTCTTATAATGCACTCTTAAGTTTAAAAACCATTGCGTAATACTAGCCTATTAGAATATAGTAAGTGTATAGTAGGCCCTCGACAGTTTTTGTGGGTTGAGGTTTCCTTAAAGGACGTACGCTGCTGATTAAGTTTTTGTGCAGGCCTCTTCCTCTGTAATTACAAGAAAATTAGTTGCGTTATATGATAGCAAAACGTAGCTGTCACTTCAACGTACACAAAAAAAATATATTGCTTTTAAGCTGGGTAAATAAAGAAGATGATTTTTTTTCAAGAAAACATGTTAACATTATAGTATAGGCAATTATAAAATAATACTTCTTGGAAATACTCAACACCGATGACTGTATTTAGAGTAAGTCTTCTCTTTATTAGAAGATTTTTTTTGTTTTGGGCATCATTCATGGTCAATAACCCGTTGATAAAGATTTTTTCATGCCTTTCAAGTTTGTTTTATTATACTTTCTTAAATATACTGCTTTTCGATATAATTAATTTTCTGATGTAACCTATACTGAGAATCAATAATTTTAACTCGTTAGAAAAAATATTTATCACAGCATTATTCCAGCTTCGTTGCTCATCAAAAATGTCTACTGGTGGCCTTCAGTCTGTGTTCTTAAATTTTATTGAAGTCCCAGACATGTTTTTCTGTTAATATATGCACGGTTACTCCTCTCCAAACTATTGGCTCCTTGCAAATGTAAAATTAGCTAGCATGTTTTGTTTTGGGATTGGGAGCAGGGGATGTAATCGTTGATGGGCGATAATGAAATTTCGACTAAGCGATTATTGCAGCACCTTGATATGCGATATTTGCGATTAATTGCGATATTTCTCAACGTGTAGGCCAAGCTGTCTTAATTTGATCATTTGGTCATAACAGCTCTATTCCTACAGTAAGCCTACTTACTATACATGTTTAGGCCTAGTAATACTGCGACTAGGCCTAAATGAACATACATAATAGGCATAGTTAGTGTCACGTTAATACAAAATTATGAAAAAAATTATTCTTATTTATTCAAAATAATTACGTACTTTCAAATGTTTTAAGTATTTGAAATATCATGCTAGCCTCACTCACCTGATAAGCCATACTCACAAAAAGACATTGCCTAAAAAAAAAACAGTGTACACAATCCGAACATTTTCTGCACAGTTAGTGACTTGTGAAGACGTGAAAATGTTGATATTAATTAATCAACAGACAAGCACTTTATGTTGAAATATTAGTCCTGTTAAAATCAGCAGTGAGTAGCAATTTTTCTTATCCATTTGGAGGCCATGTTTGTTGAAAAATGTAGATGAGGTGGTTTATTAGAAATAACTTCAGAACGATTGCAACTAGCGACCTTTGGCTTGCACCACTGGAAAGCTGGTGAAAAAACGATTAAAATGGTGTATTTGAAAGTTAAAATCGGTTAATATTTAGCAAAATATTGTCGACAACGATGGGAAACGACCAAAATGAGCTCAAAGCTGCGATTATTGCAAAACACGAAAATCATTGTGATAACACTATCGCGTATGTTGTGTATCGTGATAATATCGCAATATCGCCCATCCCTAATTGTAACAGTAATTGCCAACGTCTTCCTTACTTCTCAAAAGAAAACACTGTTGAACTGGAACCATTTTATTCAAGTTAACACGTTTGGCTGGATAGCCTATAAGTATAAAAACCTTGTCCACACGTGACATAATTAGAATTTTTAAGATTTCATGATTTTCTCTGTAAATTTGGTGCTCGCCCGGGCTACACCTAGAATGTTTTTGCTATCACGCTTGGTAATAAATTACTTCAGATTGTACCACTAGTTTGCATTGAGAGCAATACTCTGCCATCTTTACTCAGCCATGTGTTGTGTATTTACATTGTTGTTTGGCAAACAGTAAATTAAGAATTTTAAAATGCAAAGCAGTCTTTGTCGTTTTTGCTTACCAACAGCCAGCCGCCATTTATTATTCAATAGACTTGTATGTACTGGAACTGTAAAATATGTGTGCGAAACATTCCTAATATATATCCTTTTTTTCCACTCTTCTCTTTGCAGGTGTACCCTAAAAAAGACATAACCAACATTGTTGAGTCAAGTCACTATTTCAAGATAGAAAATTGGTGTCGTATTGGCCAAAAGAAGTGCAAGGGCGCCCACTGGGTTAAACCCTTCCGATGTCTAGGTAGATATTGTTTCAGTTTTTTTTAGTTATCATAAATATAAGTTTTATGTTAATTGGCCATAAAAATTCTAAAGTGAATCTGTATTTCAAGATAAAGGTGAAAGGGGTTAGGAGAAAGGTTATATCATGCTTGCTCGACTCTTAAGTCGTGTTGCTTGTGAAGATTACTAGACCGAATACTTCAACTTGTTTTGCTTTATTAGCTGTGATTGTCATAATACAAGAATCAGTGTCATAACAAATTACTGATGGTAATATTTGTAAAAGGACAGACAAAATAAATGGATGTTTCTCCTAGCTGGGATTGTCAAATCCACACTATTTGTTTTATTGTTACTCTTAATATTGAAGAAACTGGACCACTAATATCAATCTTAACAGCAATCACGCAAATCTTCGGTATCACTGAGTGCAACTATATAAAATGATGACTTATCAAGCTTCCGAGGTATGGAGCACTGCTAAAAGACACTGTGGAGGAGATCGGGAGCAGCATGAATTCAAAAATGCTAGCTAGGTGAGGCCAGTAAGAAAAAATTACAGTATTACTTCGATGAAATTTATTGATGAAAGGTTTGGATTTGGATAAGCTGTGACCATAATTTTGAACTATTTTATTTGAATTCGGGTATCAAACTGGGGGAACGGCCAACTCGTTTATTGGTAGGAAGTGAATAATGTTCATGAATACCATGCATAATAAACGTTTTAGACACTTAGCACAACACGGGATGAGATCAAAACATATAGGCTACCTATATTTCAGTACTGTAATCTTAGTGCAGTATAGTATTGTAAACAAGCTGGTGCAGAGTGCAAGCGCTCATGGTGCGCCCAACAAGCCGAACACCATACCAACACAACAGTCCCAGCTGGGAAAAGGACATTGACGGAAAGAGCAGAGACAACAGTAGCCGGAATGGTCATTCCAAGGCTGCACCTCTAGTTCCGCGAAAAAACTTTTATTGGTACTGTAGTAATTTTGGGGTTAAGTTTTTTTTAGAAAAAGGTTAAATAACGCGCATATTGGTGTGTTTCCCTCCAATTTCAGCAGTTTGCTAATAACGTCTTTTAAGAAAGTGAATTATTACAGGAAGTGAGGTAACTTAGTTGTTTTGTGGTTGTTTTGTTCAGAGTACATTACATGGATGTTTGGCCTCTGTTTTAGAAGGTCCCTTCCAGTCGGACGCCCTGCTGGTTCCCGAGCACTGCCTCTTTGACCATATCCACAACCAGAGCAAGTGCCAAGGCTTTGACGATTGGAACCGCACAGCTGCAAAATCGTGCCTGAAGCGCGACATGCAGCTGCGCAGCTTCGCCATGCTCCTGCCATGTGGCATCGACATCTTTTCTGGTGTGGAATTTGTCTGCTGTCCTCACGATAAAGAAAGTGAGTTGAACCATATTGCGTTATCATTGTAAGTGTTTAGAACTCTATTGTTTAGGCGACGAAAAAAATATGTCCTGTCTCGGGTCAAACCATTTAAAAATGACCAGGCAGCGAGGCATATTTATTTATTTATTGTATTTATATGATATTGCAAAACAGTTGTACACATAGAAAAAAAATTGAAATTTGATATTAGCTTTAGTAAGCCTAATAAGTAAACCTCGTTTATTATCATTTTATTTATTTATGATAAACTCCTATAAGAGTCATGGTTTCAGGATAGCCACCAACAATTCTGCAATCACTTAAAATTCTTGCCCCATGTGTAATTAACTGGACAGAAACTATAGCCATTGCAAGAAAATCGGAACGACTGTAGCAATAGAGAGTTACCAACCAAGGCTTCATGAAGTAAAGGTCGTCTTGGAAATGCAAATAGCGGCGCCTAAAATTAAGCTTGAGGTCCTTTGCCATTGTGGTGCTGTCTTGACACCAAACGGCAAATTTGCAGACTAATGATCAAAGGATGGCGCCACTTAGCAAAGCTGTCTTGTCGTCAGTTGAGTTCCTTTTTTTGTGTAGCATTATGCAAGGCTAAGCTGATACGGCCTTTACTTTAGAAAGCTTTGTACCAACTCATGGCATTGCATTCGGCTGCGTCGGTCTTGAGAAGAGACGGCTTTCGATTAAAAATTAAGGTAGCTACGGGGAAGAGTTGCGTTTTGGCACAAAACTTTTAATTTTTTCTTGGCCTTTGTTAGTCTTTTTTTAATGCTTCGTGATTCTGCAAAAGGTACTTAATTTTCATCAGACTTGGACCTTGAATAAGTTCTTATAAGTCCTTGAAATTCATTTAGCTGAAGTGGTATGAACCATGTAATTACTGATTTCCGATTGCCTGACGGGAAAGAGGAGAAATAGTTTTCCTGATCTACAATTTTGAAGCAACAATCATTACACTGAGCGTTGATGATGCTGGCAGTCGGATCGCAATAAAGCTTCGGTGATGGGTTAACTTGATCATATCAAAAACCAAAACTGGTAAAAGGGGCCGCCAAGTTCCGAATTGTTCGGCCCTTCAAAGGAGTGATATCAACACACCAAAACATTCGCCAAGCTAATCACACCGCTTAATAATTCAAAGGTTAAATGAAAACTAGAACATTGCTACTTTCGGTAGCAATGTTCAAGTTTTCATTTAACGTCCAAAGTATTATTCGGTGCGATTAAGTTGGAGAATGTTTTGGTGTGTTGATATCACTCCTTTGAAGGGCCGAACCATTCGGAACTTGGCAGCCCCTTTTACCAGTTTTGGTTTTTGATATGATATCACTCCTTTTTTTTTAATTGTGTATTGACTCAACTCCACTACCGTGCAGATGAGTAATAAAGTGCCACGTCAACAAGAAATTGGTTTTCAATAATTTGCTACTACCTTTTGCCTATAGGCCGAACCATTCTCAACTTAGTCACTTCTTTATTGGCTTTTGGTTTGGTTTTAATTTTGTTGTAATTTGTTGTATTTAGTTAGTTTTGGTGTGTTGATATCACTCCTTTGAAGGGACGAACCACTCTCAACTTGGTGGCCTCTTCACCAGTTTTTGGCTTTGTTTATTTTGCTTTGTTTTTACACTTGGTGAATTGGACGTGAATACAATTTCTTTGCAACGTTGTTTAGATTTATCGTGATGCACTAGTGTGTGTCTAAGCACGTACGTCAGTATACAGGTTCTCATTTTCGGAACTTTGGCCGTCCAATGAGAGACGATGCCGACAATACTAACGATGGTTATAACAATATTTCCGTGCCCTCCCACGCCATACCTGTTACGCCCCCAGGCTCCAAACCATAAAAGGTATGCAGTTCCTATTGTAGTGCACCCATTCGTCCAATTTGATAGCTGGAAGCCTTCCCGTTATCTGGGAATCGATGAATAATCACCCTATGGGAATTAACATGGGGATGAGCGGACTAGCTAGCCAGTTAGTTAGTAACACATTTTCAACGTTATTGAGGGGCAGATTTTGCATTGAAAGAAGCATAGCTGGCATACAAATACGAGTTAATTTTTGTCAGGTGGGTCATTGCTCTCGATTTCAACACAATTTAAGCTTTTGTACCGCATTATTATTTTTCCCCAAGTACCTGAAATGTGCCCAACTATGCTTAAGATATAAGACACTGACGCAATGGTGTCGCGCTACAATGGTTTACAACCTCGACAATTGAATTAATGTGATGTTTGTTGTGATGCTTGTTGCCTAACATGGCGCGACACACTAGCGTGTGTCTAGATACAGTTCTGGCTAGAGGTGGCATGGTAAACTATCTCAATAACCGATACTATCTCGATAAAAAACTAATTTTGGGGCGGGAATAACCTTATAATATTATTACAACTGTTCCTAAGATTTAGGCCTACATTACATCATATAATGATCACATAGTTTTGGTTTATTAATGCTAGTTTCATGTTGTGGTGCTCATTAGGTTAGCACTGTAGAACCCAACTGAGTGAACTATCGTACGCGGCGATATGATTGAAGCCCTCACTCCAGGAAAACTAAAAAAAAAAAACTTGCAGAGTAATTACTGTTACGGAATTTTCAACAACAAAAATTATTATCTCCGTTCCTATTCAATATTTTTCAACTAAACTTTGCCAGATAGTGGATAAGCTTGGATGGTATATTATACCAAAAATTATGCAATTCTGTGCAAGAGTAAAAGTAGGAAGCCACAAGTAAATTTGTAAAAACAGTTCACTTGTTGTTGTTCTTCTTATGGGCCACCGTTTCAGAAAAAAAACTACTGCACTCATCTAAAATCTGAAACATGATCTAGGCCAGAAATTTCCTCGGCCTTCATCCTAAAAGACGCAATTTTTTTGACTAGTCGAGCCATTCCAGAGTTACGTTCAGTTGTATTGTTTTGTTTTACGTTGTTTTAAACATTGTATTTAGGAAACGGTGTTAATAAGCAAGCGCCAGCCCAAGGCATAGAGTGAACAATAAAGAAATGCTGGTGATCCAACAAGTATTAACAGCATTATCCTTTCTACAAATTAGTTTATTAACAATTGGCGTATGGTGTAAATTTAGTGTCACATTAATTCATTTTTTTCCAGTTTTTAGTCCACATAACTGCATACCATAAAAAAAGGTACATGGATTACAAACAAAAACGTTAAGTGTGCTATAAAAAAAAGGGACATATGATTAAAGTTTCACTTTATTTATAAAAATGTACAAGGTAAAAAATTGTTGATTTTTAATTTAAACAAATCAAATGTACAATTCAGAAAATGTCATCTGTTTAAGTGCTGTTATGCTTAAGAATCTTTCATTCGTAAAGCACAACAGCACTTAAACAGATGCAATTTTCTGAGTTGTACAGGTGATTATTTAAATTAAAAATCATCATCATCACCAGTAAAGTAAAACTTCAGCCATATAACCCTTTTTTTTACTGCACACTTAACTTTTTTGTTTGTAATTACACATACATATGAATTTTATAATCATGTTAACAAAATAATAGCGATATGGCAGCGATATGTTGACATATCTGAAAACGTAGGATGATATAATCAACGAACATTTTTATTGTGGTATTATCGATCTATCGATAATTGTGGCACTCCTAGTTTTGGCGTTTTAGCACAGTACTGTACCAACATGACCACACAAAATTGACTGATACCAGTAAGATATTCTAAACATTGTAAAAATAGGATGACTGTTAATTGAACACCTTATTTTGTAACTTTGCATACTTCTCCATGGCTCTCTTACCTTAAATGCTCATGTCACTGTATGCCTGTGTACACAGTGAAATGGGTGCCATACTCTCAGTGTTCAAAAATAATTAGAAATCATGCACTTGTGTTTCTTTTTTCGTATGATGACTTTTGTAAAAGTCCTGATAAAATGTGTGGGTTGGAACTGATTTAATGAGTCTGACGAAAAACTTAAAACCTTCCTGAGAGTTTTTTTTTTAATATGCCTGCAATTTTCAATTACGTTACAATATTCATTGAAATTTACTTCACCAGGGAAAGACAAAATTAATAGTATGCCCAGTGAAATCAAGATGACACGCTTGGAAAAAGTGAACCGGGAACAGCAGCAGCAGCAGCAACAACAACAACAGCAACAACAGCAACAACAGCAGCAGCAGCGAAAGGAATCGTTAGAAGATATGGATAATGAATCGGATAGCTCAAGCAGCGAAGAAGATGAAGATGAGGATGATGAAACAGTGGAAGAGCAGTCGCCAGTACAGACGTCAACGCCAGATTATTACTTCAGCCACTTTGACGCAAAGAGAGAGCATGAAGAATTCAAGGCCGCCGAGAAGCGCTTGGAAGAAAATCACCGTGAAAAGGTTACCAAGGTAATACCAGTATATCAACAGTATATTGGCTTCAGTAAAGGGAAAATGTCGTATCGGTCATATTTGGCATCACAAAACATTGCCAAGTGCCTTCCTGCTGTTTCCGAACATTTCTGTAGTTTGAAAAAAATCCCTTTCTTTGTCAGTGTTTAGTTACAAATACAGTTAGAACTGTACAAATCAGGTTACATAACAGTGGCCTTGACTTAAACTGAAGGAACGCTCAGGAAAGCACATCAGCTTGAACTGATGTGGTTATTCCCACTGCTTGCTCTAACTACTGTTCGGTCATTCATTCATACATATCGCATGACTAAAAGAGCTGAATAATTGAAATGGTTATTAAGTAGTCATATTTTAAGTTTTGCGTGGATCTGCGGTTCTGCCATTGGTAGTAAAAGTTACTGTCATGTTAACATTTGTAAAACTGACATCAGCACAGGATTTTATGAAACCGTCACGTGTCCAATATAATATTGCACAAGTAGAAAGGGCTTGGCATTGCCCAGCATGCTGCATTGCAAACAAAGTTCAATGGTAGACCCAGGGTTTTCTGGGGGTTACTTGGACACCAGCACAGCGAGCAAGGCCCATAATAAAAGGACACAATGGCGGTCAACATTCCTCAGTATTTTAATGACCTTCCGTTTGGGCGAGCACCACATTTCTGAGTTTCATCATGACAAACTTTTCCTCACGCGGTACACATTTTTTCCTGCTAATCCAAGCACAACTTTGTGGTAGCATCGTTCACTAGGGAGGGAGTAAAGGACCCGAGGTTAGCTACTGTTAAAATGATAATAACAATGGATAAAAATGCTGTAAAAATATGTACACATAAGTGACGTTAAATTTGCTAGGTGAATTTCTTACATAACATTTTATGCCGGTATTTGTACGTGTTCTGTAACATATTTAAAAAGACTAAGGCTGCACGATAACGATACTGGGTCGGATTGGTGGCTGATATTTATGGTATCGGTACCGGCAGGCAACTTTCGCAGAAATATCGGTAACTCTCGAACCGTTAAAGATAATGACATGCGGTTTGCGGCATTTTGCTCAGGAAATCACTGAGTATCTTCCTAGCTATGTTTTAACTATTGGTTACTATTTAAACACTTCTTACTTTAATAATTATTGAACTTTTGAAGAAAAATACATAACAAATTGATAACAAATTTGGGATATGATGAAATTCAGCAAAGTCAATTCACACAAAAATTCACGCACATTTCCACAAACTAGACATACTCCTATGTCCAGCAAATTTTCTACAACTAACTGTTGTCATCATCAGGCTTTCAAGGTTGATTTAGTCCCTGATCACATCTTGCTTCAACGTTGTTTACAAGCACTTTTCAAATTCGCCGGTAATCGTACGTGGCATACCACATTTTTCGAGCCGTTGAATGTCGGCGCTCACTTAGTTCCCATCGCCTACTCAATTCTCTTTCAGTCCAACGTTAACCAGGTGGCCCACGTTAGGATTTGATGGTCCTTGAATGTTCATGAGTGGTTTTTGAGCTCAAACTCAGCAAGAGATAAACATCTTAGGTGCCTGGAATCAGTAGCAATTAAACAACATGAATTGCATAAAAAACCACTCATGAACATTCAAGAACCATCAAATCTTTACGTGGGCCACCTGATTAACGTTGGACTGGAACGAGAATTGAGTAGGCAATGGGAACTAAGCGAGCAGAATGCCAACATGCAACGGCCCGAAAAATGTAGTAGGTCAAGATTACCGGTGAATTCGAAAACGGCGCTTGTAAACAACGTTGAAGCAAGATGTGATCAGGGACTAAATCAACCTTAAAAGCCTGATGATGACAACAGTTAGTTGTTGAAAATTTGCTGGACATAGGAGTAAGTGTCTAGTTTGTGAAACGTGCGTGAATTTTTTTTTGTGAATTGACTTTTTAGAAATTTGGGATTCAAATGTCGGCAACATTTTTAAAAACGATCAGTTAAGTTGGTGTCGGCACAGCCTTAAAAAAAGACTAATTTCTTACTACCTGCAAATACTTTTCCTTCCTTAATTATGCTAAATAGCTGAACATTTTGTCATTCAAAGAAGTAAACTGGGCTAATGAGTGATAAAGAGTCAAGTGGTTGCTCTTAGAGTTCTAACTTGTCAAGATAATTGTGGAACGATTGGTATAGCATTTTTGGCAACATGAAACATTTATCATGAAACGGCAAACAGTATGAACATATTTATTCTATTATTTGTGATTTAAAAGTGCTGGTAGAAATACTTTGATTAAATGTCAAATGTTGCATTACCTCTTGTTCAAATGACCAATTTGTATGAAACTTATCGATTTATATGAAAGCACCGGGAAGGTAGTCATACACTATTTTCTCCTTTTTTGGGGGTGTCCTTTTATTTCCCTTTTATTGGAATGTCCTGTTAGAGTAAATAGACAAGAATTATTGTCAAACTACTTTAAAACAATGGTTGTTAGTGCAGTATTTTCTCGCTTCATTCGCATGCAGGTCGCTTTCCGTAGATGCGTCCTGCACATTGTTAATTTATAGACTGTTTGTGGCTTATGAACTCTTGTCACAGTGCTAGGTTAGACAGCTCAGACATCCAGTAGACATCAGTTTCCAGTACGGCGCAGTGTGTTGCTTAATATCTTGTTTGCTTTGCTATCTTCTAGCTAAAAATATAGCTGGTTTTATTGTAAAATAGGTGATGAAAGATTGGAGTGAGTTGGAAGAACGTTATCAGGAAATGAAGGCTAAGGACGCTAAGGCTGCTGAAGCTTTCAAGAAGAAAATGACATCGGTATGCGTTTAACAAAATTGTTGTTGAGGTATTACTGTATGGTATCTGCAGTGGTTAATGTTAATTTTTAATGTGAACAGCGATTCCAGAAAACAGTTGCTGCCTTGGAAGAGGAAGGAACAGCTGAGAAACGCCAACTGGTGGTGATGCATCAGCAACGCGTCATGGCACATATCAATGAAAAGAAGAAGGAAGGCATGGAATGTTATAGTAAAGCTCTGAATGCCAATAATCCCAAAGTAAGTTGTAATCAATACATTGGTGTTTAATAATGATTATTTTCATTATTATTTGTGCAATGTAGTTGTAGTAGTAGTATTTATTTTTGGATTGCTTTGATTGGTCTTGCTTGGCAAAAATTTGCATTCAGTAGATTAAAAAAAGTTCTTCCGCTTGTGTGAGTCTTCCCTTACTGTCTCTTTGGCTTCTCACACATTCAGGATGCTCAGCAAAATGATTGAATAATGTACGTCCATTTTTCAATTTATTCACATCTCGTTCGTTTTAAAAGCAACGTGCCATCCCAGAGTTTTAATTGAAGCTTTTATTTCCTGATAGTACACATTAATGGGATATTGCCTCTGTTCACTGCAGCAACTCCACTTTAATTTTATGAGTATGATTGTTATTAGGCCATTTAATATGTTTATATAGTAATGGTATCCTTACATAACACTTAACACCTTATTTTTAATCTAAAATAAATGGAAGAGGAAATAGTTAGGTTTTATGCCTGGCTAACTTTGGACACATTATCGAATACAATCAAGATGATGCGAATGTGAAAAGCATCTCTCTTGATAGCTAACTTTAATACCAAAATTCTGCAATGGCATGTACTAGTTCTTCAAAATGAACCAACAGTCATCAAATTAGAATATAGGCTAAACGTACGTAGTTATTTTAAAATCCCCACTTAAATGGTGAAATGTACAGCATTAATGATTGTTACTCGGTTCTTTTTAAACCCTCTTTGCTTTGGTTCCAGGCCCAAAAGGTCCAGAAATGTCTGGAAAAGCTGCTCAGATCCTTAGAAAAAGATCGTCTACACACCCTCAACCACTACAAACATCTGCTGAACACCAACTTGGAGCAGGCCAACCACGAGACATCGGCAACGCTCGAACACTTGGTGGATGTGGACCGCAATCTAAACCAGAGTCTGGAAATGCTAGACAGGGTTCCTGAAATTGCAGCCAAAATTAAAGAAGATATCAGTAAGTTTGACTTGACACCTTATAGGTAGCAAAGATTAAAGTTACAATTCACATATTAATGTTACAGCAACGAAAAAGTTTAATCAACTATGTTTCTTTATTTTTGTACAGTGGATTTTCTCCAGAGCCTGCGTGGTTCCGATGACCCCTTAACGCTACAGGTCTTGTCACAAGAAAACGAAGAAGCCCTCTTGGAGAAGTATAAAGCTGAAGTTTCTGCCAAGCATCAAGGTATTAGACAATTTCAAGGCTAGCTGTACATTCCTAACATGTTATCTCTTCATTCAATATCGTCAGGCTTTATTCCTCTGCGTTCTGGGATTTTTGCTGACGTCAGCCAGGCAAACTTAATTACCACAACATTAGTTAGTTGCCGACTTCGGCAAAAATCCAAGATGACTATACCACGAGTCACGACTGTTTGCGTGATGTCATCATGAGTTAGCCACTGACGAACGAGAATAGCGGATTTTTGACCCTCTAAGTGGGCTAGCCCAGTCACGTGATACGTGCGTCACGGCAAACAACCTTGGTGCATGGTTTAGCCTCTATCCAGGGCACAATGAAATTTTTTTGGTGTATTTGGAATGATCACAATCCCCTAAATAGAGCAATAAGCAATGTATTAAAGTGAAAAAAATCGATAGGCGATAGAAATCACGCGGGTGCCGCAGACGCAAGGGCATTCAAACAGAGTGACTGCTGTGTAGCAACGTTTTCTAACGAAAATATAAAATCGGCCTCCATTCTACATCAATCCACTATACAGGGTGGTCCACAAAAAACTGACAACCCAACATTTTTCTAAGTCCAATTGTTGTAGTTAGCACCCCTCAGAACCAGGATAGGACAAATCAAATCTAATGAAACGGGAAGATTTCTGTCCTCTTCTGGTTCTGAGGGTTGCTAACTAGAAAAGTAGGACTTAAAAAATCTTGGGCCGTCAGTTTGTGGTGGCCCACCCTGTATTTCACAAGCTAATCGACTAAATGAATTGTGCATGAAAAATTCATTGTACTACTGTTATTTTAGTATGATTACCTCAACATTAGTTATAAGATAACAATAGTACAATAAATTTTTCCATTTTTTTAGTTGATTATCTTGTGGAATAGAGTGGATTTAGATAGAATTGAGGCCTATTTTCTATGAATTATGCTTCATTGGTTTGTGGTAAGATGATCGTTAACATAGCCTAAAGACGTATGTATACATATATATGTCTCAATATTGGAACATAATTTTGCAGTGGTCTTCACTTGTTAATAATGTCAACATAAAAATGTTGGGTACTCATTTACATAAAGTACTGCCATTTACAAATGTCAGGAGCCTCCATAGAAAACAACAGTAGCGTGTCTTCGTAACTTCCACTACACTGCTAAGTCAGGAGCGTCTACAGTGGTGTACTAATTTGTTAGCAGAGGTCGCCACCTGCATGAGATGGTTAGTGGTGTGCCGTTCACAAAGGTAATTTTCGGGCATTTGTTTTTAAACAATAAATGTTTAACGTGGAAACAATGTCAAACTAATAATAATAAAAAACTTAACAGACAGACAATCTGTTGTTCGTAAGTTGCTCTAGCCAACAATAAAATAGAGCGTTTCTTTCATGGCACACGTTTGCTTCACATTTCAGTTTAGATTTTAAACAACTTGGCGCAAGCCCAGTATTGCTGCTCCTGCTGGGACGCCAATTTCAAATCGAATGGACTGTAAATAAGTGGTAGTGTATGAAGTTTTTATTACGAGCCAGAAGATGATAGTCGGCTAAGTTTTTCCCATCCACAGCAGAATTGATTATCGAAAATTAGCCAAGAGTTGTTTGTTAAATCATTTGTGCCTGTCTGGAATCTTGCATATTTTCCTCCGTAAGTAATAATGTCGTCTACTGTTGTTGTTACCGACATCTACCCGATTTTTTATTTTACGCTAACTATTGTCAAATAGTTTTACGGGTTGCGGATCCTACTGCTACCGTAATTCCTGCCCGCAGCTTTGTTCTGTCGGTCATTTTTACTTGGTCGTTTTTACACGTATCAGGAGGACCGAGATTACCTCTTGACAGGAGTCGAATCATTCAAGCCAGTGAGTTTTAGCACATCCACACTTTATTCTTGCTCGTTATTACTACGGTACGTAAGACATGCGCCAAAGCTGGCCACTTACGATCATCATCTACAATGTCGAAGGCATGTCACTTATGATCAGTACAAATGGGTGCAAAGCATCATTACACACCCCAACCAAAAAAAAATTAAAATGCTGGGGGTAAGCAACTAAAAAGACCTGCTTATAAGAATCCCAATTCGTAAAATTGAAAAGCGCCTAAATTTCTGTAAAAAACAACTGCAACGCACATGGTAGAGCATAGTGTTAATTTTTTTTTTACTAATTCTCTTTAATTATCTTTCCGACGAATCGAACCGTATTATAATCTCTCTCATTCTTATTTTTTTATAGGTGTTTGTAAATAGAGCAGTAATTTTTATGGACACCATGTAAATTCCAAAAACACAATCTTATTGTCTATGCTTGTTGAGCTGTCCGTAGAGATTTGAAAAAAATACCGTCGGTAGCCAAGATGCTTAGGTGAAGCTTACATTTCTGAACCGCTGTAACTACAACTGAATTATGTTTTCAGAACGTCAACATCTGAAAGAGTTGGAGAAACAAAGGAAGCATGACTTGAAGTACGACCGCCAAGAAAAGAAGAAAGTTGTGACACCAAATCTGAACCCCAAACTGGAGAAACCCTTTGATATTGAGACAATGGAAGATGAGTCGCTACCCACGCAGCATGTAGAGCAACAGGTTAAAGTGGCCCATGCTCAGAGTCATGACGTGCATCACAACGAAGTGGTAAGGGTCAAAGCTGAAAGCTGTAGTAGCTAGGAATATAAGGTTGGGGTGGATACGAGATTCTTACGGTCAACAGAAAAAACTGGCGGTGTGCAGTACTGGCCAAATAGGGAGCGGAGCCTACCTGTATTTGTTTCTATGCCGCAGCTGTAGGACCACCTAGCAGTAAACACTAAGCAGTTAAAACTGCAACCTTTCGACAATGTCTTACGATGATGAAGTGTTTGGTTTGATTCTTTAATGTTGCCAAACCTCTAACCAAATTATCTGTATGCACGATATTCTGTATACATGGAAGCAGCTGGTTGTAGCCGATTGTTCTGAAGCTGTTCCAGTAGGCATTCCGACTTTTGCCATCATTTTGTGGGAATGCAAGTCATTACCAACTGTCTGTAATAATGCGCTCTGTGTTGAAAGTGCAAGGAATGCTATTTGTCCATCCCAGACTTATCATCCTAGATGATGGTCGTTTGAGTTTATTACTGAGTAAAATTAGATGTTAACTAGGTGTAAAGATGGCGACAAAATGTGTTGGGGAAGGGGAGGAAAAAAAATAGCAAAATTTCCATGATATCATTTGTGTATGGCCTCTATTACTTGGCATAAAAATTACGGTAAATACACTGCTGATCTGGCCCCTAACGAGAGCCGCAAATTACGAGGAGCCATAACTCGTTCCAAGCTATACACTCATGCCGTAACATAAAGCAAATTTTTTTTTTTAATTGATACTTGACAAGATACTTTTATACCATTATTGCCAAACTGGTCAGCTACACCTTGCTCTTGGTTAGGCTAAGCTATATGCAACTCCTTGTTTCCTGACAGGTAGGCTGCAACTTGGTTGGTCAATTGCTGTGGCGTTGATCTATAGAAAAGTACAAATTAGTACGTTATGTTAGTCTGAATTGTAGTTTAACTAAAAAATTGCAACGCTCTTAGCTTGGAGAATTATTTAACAGGAGTTGGATGCTTCTGACTAAATGTTACACTCGTGCTGTGATTATATAATTCTTACGACTCAGTTGTGTGCTGACACAAAAGCTTTGGGTAATGTCCATTTATTTTTACATAATTACTTCTAGCAGTGAGAATTGCCCTCAATTGTCTTCGCCTAACCTAGTCTTAGTTAAATGCTTTTTGTTGTCTTTAACTAGGGATTGACCGAATCCAGCAAAACCGGATCCAAACCAAATCCGTATAAGTAGTTATCGTAACTACTACAAATTAGTTCTAATTCAAATCAAAGATGCCAGCTGACTGCCTGATCAGCTGAATAAAAGTATAATTAAAAAACAATTACACAACAAATTGTGGGGTAGAGTGTGACAAGCGACTCGTTAACATGGCAGCATTGCAGCAATGGCATCCTTCTAGTTTAGTCGCATTGCTGCTTTAACGTTTCACTAAGTATTTGGTCAGGATACCGACCAAATACCCACGATTTGTTACCCAACCAAATACAGCATCCGGATTCAGTCGATCCCTATCTTTAACCTTTTATGACATACTTTTAGTGGCGTTAAATGTGATGTGTGAATGTACTTAACATGTTTACTCTTTCCTTTCTACAGACTTATTCTGTGAAGCGTGAAGACCCCTACAAGAGAAAGAACAGTTCTGTCTACATCACGTTAGCATTTGCAGGTATTGCGCTGCTCACAGCCATGATCGTGGGCATTGTGTTCTTACGGAAGCGGTCGGCCCGGTCACCCCATCATCAGGGTTTCGTTGAGGTGGACCAGGCTGCCACGCCCGAAGAAAGACACGTTGCTAACATGCAGGTGAATGGCTATGAGAACCCGACATATAAGTACTTTGAGACTCGAGAGTAGGTGGTACCGAAGCAGCAGTTGGTTCCCTTTGTTCAGCCTTCCCACCTGCTAATGAAGTCAATAGTTGCGAATCAATTTCAATGATCTACATTTCAAAGCATCTTGAACCCAAAGCCCTTAACCCCTTCAACGCAAAACAAAAAAGCAATTCAATCCCTGCACGTTGCAGTTACCCATAGTAAGTTTTCAAATTAAAAAAAAAAAAAACACCGTTAACTTCAGCTTTGTAGGATACCATAGTTTACCTTCTTCTACCCCTTTGTCTGTCCACCGTTTTCCGTATGTCGTTTCCTTCCCCCTGCCCCTTTTCGGGAGAGCGCCGTCGTCGTCGATGAGTAAAATGGAGGGGGAAAACTTTGTGTATGGGAGGGATTGGGAAACTTGTCCTTTCAAAAAAAAATGTTTTTTTTTTTTGTCTGAATGAATTGTGGATGGGTTTCTGAGGAGAAAAAAACTTCATACCAGTAGCCTTGTAAATATTTAGTGTCAAACATACAACTATCTTTTGACAGTTGGTCTGAAAAAAATACAGATTTTTGTATTTGTTTATATTGTACTCATTACTAGATCTCTACTAGAGCATAATCTGTTGCCTTCTTGAACTTGTATGAATAGGAAAAAAAGTGTTAATGTTTTCTGCTTGTACACAAATCTGTTCCCACGCTAGAAGGCTGCACATTAACAGTGGGACAATTTTTTAAGGGAGGATACAAAACTTATTAATAATCCCTTGCCATTATTATTCCAAGATATCTGCTCCGTCGCAAGTTGGAATACATTCCTTGCATGCCCTTATTTTTGTTCCTTGTTGTCGGAAGCCGCTGGATGGTATACTAACAAGGTTTTATTATTTCTTTTTTCGTCAACTGCTTTTCCGCAGTGCAGCTGTGAAGGTGTCACTTGGCTTGTTGGATTTTGCCGTGACTGGTTTTTATGTCCAGTATCACTATCGCTGTTAAGTCTTAACAACAACAACATCAACAAAAATCTTGAACCGTTTTGTGCACTGTAGTTTGTTCTTAATCCTTACCTAGAAGTGTAATTTCTGTATTGGCTGTGTTTAGTTCTGCCGCAGTGTGGGAATCCTCATACCTCGTCATATATCCTAACTGACGGTAGACGCGTTGTGTTCATAGTGTAATCAATCATTGTGTCGTTATTGCAAACTGCGCACTTAGGTTTTTCACGTTGGGCAGTCCAGATACAGTGAAGTGATACCAGGTGTCAGTGTGTTGATAGTGCCACGGGGAGGTGCAGCTACTGCTCAGTGATTCTGGTACTTAATAATTCCCAAATGGGAGATAGTAACTGTCGAGCGCGCTGAACAAAGCCATTGTCTCTACTTACAAATTTTTTTTTAGGCGAATATCCATTCGTCTGTAGGTGCCATAGTAATCGTTATGATCAACCGGACGCTGCAGAGCAGTTGTACAACTCCCTATTTTGCGTGTAAAGTCCTTTGCTACCGAGTAACTGGCGTCAGTACGCAGACTATTTATACAACAGTTTAACTATGTATCTATTTTAATATTATTTTTCCTTATATTGTAGATGGCATTTTATCTCCGAGCTATTCACGAACGCATATTAATTTTTTAAGTTGTACATATTGTAGTTAGAACTACCAAAATCGTGCATTTATACTTGAGCGTACCGAGTCCAGTTACTTAGTGCTTGGGACCAATCTTTATTGCGTTATGTCACAACCTGGTGCTGGTATGCAAGCTTAGCAAGGAGGCACGATCGCAGTGATCTTGCATACCAACAACGGGCAACTTTTTTATTGCAGAGTAGTCCGATCAATAGCCTGTACTTGTTAATAACTGAATTTAATAAAGAATAATGTAACTTAAAAAATTGTTATCCCTTTATTTGTTTCGTGTTATGATTTTGCGAAAAAAAAATAATAAACTGCCTTTTTGAGCAATATTGTGGCTGGATGTTAAAATGGTTATTAATGCTGTAACCATTGTTGTAAAAAATAATGCATGCTACCAACTTTGTGCTTCCTTGTACACTAAATTACGTAACATATTTGATGATGGCTTTCTACATATTTCTGACAGCCTAACAGAACCACAAAGTCAAACCATCAACAATACCATAGTTAGGCATTGAACGTTATTCCGAGTTACCCCATCACTACGTAAGGAAATTAAACACCGACGAATATCCCCTTCAGCGAACGACAAAGAAACAGCACTGAAAAGGGGATTGTGGGGGTAGGCGAAAAGAGGGAAAATGGTAAACGGTAAATGGATGGTAGAGGGGAAATGCTCGTGTCAATGTATTGTTGCTAGATTGTCCCAACACACGAAGGAAATAAACATTGACAGAAGTCCCTAAAAGCAAACGAGTGAATGAACACAACGCTGTTAGCTTCCTCGTATGCATAGTTGAGTAACAAAGTGAACTCGTAACTACAGGGGGCGATGGAGAGACATGGATATTCAAAGCTCTTTATCGTAGTAGTGAAGAACTAAAAATTAGTGAAGCTTCATTTTAAACTGTGTATGTGGGGGGAGGGGAGATGCAGTAGTAGTAATTCAAGGCCCATAAAAGCAAAGGAGTTACACGATTTTTTCATTGTTATTAAAGTCACCCGTCTTTAAAAGCTCAGTTGTATGGCATCAGTAAACCTGCTATGTGATGATGGACAAGTGCTGACCTTGCGGTCTGCACTTCAGAATTAAGTACAATACAGTATTTGCGTTTTGCTGGAGTGGTTAGTGTATACTCTTATTGTCGTGTTAATTGTATTTCTTGCAGTTACAATATGCTTCAGATAGCTTGACAGTCGTCCACCAGCCTTAAAGTGGCACTATCACCGATTGAAAAGCGAACGAAAATACCATGGCGCCATTTGGCGGCAGTGATATATTGTTAACCTTTATAGCTTGCTCCCATGTGGATGAGGATGTACCAAATTTTCACTAAATAATGAAGGAGGTTGTGGCTTGTTTGTTTCCTTAAAAGAATTGCCGTTGTGCATTCCTTGCTTGGTGCAAGCAAGTCCTAGATAGCGCCAGATTCTACCTACTTTCAATCAGTGATAGTGCCACTTTAAGCAGGGTTTTGGCAACCTATGTCTTAAAAAATAATAATATTAAAGACTAGATAGCGCCAGATTCTGCCTACTTTCAATCAGTGATAGTGCCACTTTAATCAGGGTTTTGGCAACCTGTGTCTTAAAGAAAATAATATTAAAGAAAAACCACTAAGGAGTCGACCTGCTGGTGGAATCCAGTATGACAAGAGAACAGCAATAATGGCAAATGCATTTGCTGCAAACAAGAGCTTACAAATGCCTACGGAGTATCGTATCCATGTTGTAACAATTCATTCACATTCGCCCACGTGTCATAAGGTTGACGAGGATTGAAGCAGCAAATCTCCCTTCCTGGCTGATTGTTTCAACACTGCCAGAACATATTTTGCCAAAGCAGCACTAGTAGACATTGACTACCAGTCTGCGCGATAACAGGCATGGGAGTTGGGAAGCAAGACTCGTAAACCCTCTTCCACTTGGCGTTGGTTTGAAGAAAGTCATTTTGCCAGCTATCGGCGTTGGTTCCTCCGAGGTAGACAATAAAATTAAAATGTGATGTGGAGTTGGTTGACGAGATGAGTGTAAAGTGGCTGACTCCTTGCAGGCTGGAATGTCGAATGCTTTGTACAAGTGGACAAGATTTTTAACTTTGTTATTTTTATCATGACTTCTCCACAAAGACTTAAGTGTCATTTCAAAACAGATGTTTGCTAGTTCCGGCCTGCTTAGACCAGTTACATCATGTAGCTCGCAGTAGGAGTGATTGTTTTCACACGTATTTGTAGGTAAAAAGCGTAAGTTTTTGTCTTGTCAATTGGCTGCATGGGACTACCGTACCAAACGAGTGGTCGGACATGGGTAAAATTCCGACTCCAGCACGGGGGCCTCCTTCGTGCGCTCCTGCCTGTAATCAAGAGTGAGAATTGAGTTCCAATGTACAGTACTAGACCATAGGGATGACTAGCTTCTTGTGGTGGCCTGAAGAAGACAGGTGGATTATTTTTTCCATCTTTAGTCAACCAGCCTGTCGAAAATTCGCAAATTCGGTAGGATTTGTTTCTTTTTGAATTTGAGTGCGATTTTGTCTTCTGGAATTTTTCGAACATTCCAAGTAGGATGGTTCGTTTTTTCAACGTTATTCAAAATAATTAAACACTTTTTAAGTATTTGAAATGCCACATAAGCCGCACTCAGGAAAACACCTTACCTAAAAAAAAGTGTGTGCAATCCTAACATTTTCTGAGTAATTAGGTGACCTGTTACGAAGTGAAAATATTGATATTAATTAGTCAACAGACAATCACTTTGTAGTATTAGTCCTGTAAAAATTAGCATCGAGTAGCAATTTTTCGTATCCATTTAGAGGCCACGTTTGTTTAAAAATGTAAGTTAAATGGTTTATTAGAAATAACTCGGAACGGGTACAGCTAGAGACTTGTGGTTTGCACCATTGGAAAGCTTGCAAAAAAACTATTAAAATGGTGTATTTGAACGTCAAAAATCTGTCAATATTTTGCGAAATTATTGAATAAGTTGCGCTCCGATGTGAACCAGACAAATGAGCTCGAAACTACGATGATCGCGAAGATGAAAAGCATTGCGATAACACTATCGTGTGTGATGTATATCGCGATAATATCGAAATATCGCATTATTGCCCATCCCTACTAGACCACTAAGCTAACTCGGTACCTGGTCAGTCGGACATATTGACCAAGTTGGCAGCGATCCTGGTGTTTAGTAACCGGCGTAAAATGTAGTGCAAATGATGCCATATTCCCTCTCTTGGAGTGCCCGATGACCTTCAAGACTGCTATTTTGTCTCTTCAAAATCCATTTGCCTCATTTGCCACAGACGGACTTTCATGAACTGGACGGGGATGTTCACTTATGTTTTTCCTCCATTCACTATCCTTCAAGCGGTGTTGTAAAAGATGAGGCCCTCAAAGGGTTCATTCATCCTGATAGCTCCAATATGGCTGACAGCCCCATGGTTTGTGGACCTTCTGGGTCGAAGGACTGATTCCTCTACCTCTCAGACCAGCTAACTCAACACAAAGGTCAGACCATCCACCCAAATGCAGCTATACTACATCTACATGTATGGCGACTCTGAAAAGAAACTTCTAAGTGGCTGGGTTTTCATCTCGACTCGACTCATTCATTGTCATATGGCTTCCACTGTTAGGATCGATGAGACAAAGTGGAAGAGGTGGTTCGATTTTTCAACTTTTACAAGGTGGATCCATGTGGCCCCTCTGAGACCACTTTAACATGTTTCTTCGACATTATATGTGCTTATAATGTCTTGAAGTTAAAATAAAAGGATAGTATTAGCCAGTAAGACGCCTTCAGATTAATGTAGCCAAGTGCTTTCACCTAATAAGGCATCGTCAGGGTAATATTGTAAACAATTAACAGCCACTATTCATCTTGTCAAGTGTATAACATTAATGTTATGTACTTAGCAAGGTGAATAGTGGTGAATAGGTGAAAGTGCTTGTCAATATTAAATCTGAAGGTGTCTTACTGGCTAAAACTTCTTTTTTATTTATTATCTTATCCAGTTGGGTTGCTTACCTAGCTGAAATTGATACCTATGGGCGTAATGACCAGTGATTAAAAAATAAAAAGAACATTTTGCTGGCCCCCAGCCCGGCCGGCTAAAAATGGTTTCTTTTGCTGAAAAAGTACAATACCCGTCAATTTTTGCATTGTTGTCTCAACGATGCTGCCTTGCCTTGAGATTTCCGAACCCGATGGCCGCCTCAGCCATCCGATCGCGCATGTGCGATCCTCCCTATAAGAATGGAAGCCGGCTAAGGCTTGTCATCTCATTGTCTCAAGATATGTCAAAAGGTGACTCAGGAGGGGAGGCAGGGTGGGCCTTAAGGTATTGTCTTTTTCAGAAAAAGAAACCATTTTTAGCCGGCCGGTCTGGGGTCAGACAAAATGTTCTTTCTTTAGGTTGTTAAAGTACAATACCTGTCAATTTTTGCATTGACAGGCCGACTTCGTCAAATTTGTTGGCAGGCACCTTTTGACTGCATTGGGGTGCTGAGGCTAGCTAATGTTGTTTTGGAGTTGCGTGGAATTTGGGAGGAGTTAGATTTCAGGGAAGCCAGGTTTACCAAAACTTGATGTTTATAAAATGTTTTTTTTTGTCAAATTTTACCAATGTGACCTAAAGGTTAAGAAGTTAGACAATAGATCAGGTTACCTGAATTTCATTGGGGTTCCCATTGGAGATGTGGAGAGTGTTCATTTGATCGGGGATGGTGGTCTTCCGTGTGGAGTGGCTTTTCGGTACAGTGGTGGTAGAGAGGTAGTTGATTCTTGCGTTTGGAGGCAACTGATGAAGGTGATGAGCTGGGTGGCTTGCGGTGGAAAAATCTTTCGGCATCAGCGTGACAGTTGCTTTTTTTTTAGTTGAAAAAAAGCACCAATTGAAGAACAAGGACGCGACAGAAGTGGCGTGTAGGTTTCGGGTTGATTCAAACGTTTTCCCTTTTTTTTTGGGAGGGGGGGGGGGGGGGTTGAAGGATGAAATGCCAGTCAAGGTATGAAATTTCAAGTTTTCCGTTCCGGGGGTGGCCAAATTGGTGGGAGGGATCCGGGAACGGTGGGGCAGGCTCTGAGGTTTTTTTTTTTAAGAAAAATTTGGAATTTAAGTGACTGGTTACATTAACCGGCGTGAAGTTTTGCAGATGCAAAAATGCAGCCCTTGGCTCTGTGACGGCATAAGTCGCAAGGTAGGTCAAGTGTTTGATGGCCAGATAATTGAGCCATTAGTGGCTGAAGGGGCTCAAAAGAGCTGGCGTTGTCAAATTGCCATAGGGAGAAAATGTGGAGTGGGTGTCCTGTCGCAGCGGTGGTTAACGACTCCCAGGCACTTGTGATTTCGGTGTGGAGTTTGAGGTCAGTTTCATCGAAACCATGGTTTGAAGAAGAGGTTGATGGCTTTAGGGGCCCGGATACTGGAGTTGCGGTGAAGGGTCTTGCGGGAAAGAAGGGAGGTGGCAACCTATGGTCTGTGGGTTTCATGTCTAGGAGTGGGTGGCGGAGCCAACAAGGGGTTCTGTAAGATGGACGAGTGGATTTAGTGAAAGTTATCTGGTGGAGGAACCATGGGGGGGGGGGGGGAAACAGTGGTTCGGTGCGGCCATGGTGGGGTGGTGGGCTTGAAGCTTTTGATAGTAATGATTTGGAAAGTTCGTTTTGGGCCATAGCTCAAGTAATCTTAAATTTTCTGTTTGGAGAGAGGATATTTGCGCTTGAAGTGTAGTGATGAGTTCCTCTTGGGTGGAAAGTTGTGCCTGGAAGAAGTCCAGGATGGTTTTTGCCTTCTCATAATTTGACACGAATTGTTTCTTTGCACGTACATTCAGGTGCAGTTTGTGTTTTAGTACGGTAAACAGCTTTATGTGGTCCATGTCTTGTGGTTTGTCAGCGTCAAGACCAAAAAGTGATGGAACTACTGGAGCTGTGGGAGTGTTCGAGTTTTCTGATGTGGGAGGAATGGCATCAGATTTTGAAGGGGCTTCATTGTTTTCCACGGAAACCGGGCTAGTAGGGCAGTCAAAGTCAGAATCCTTTGAAGGGGAGCACGGGGTTGCAGGGATTAGCTCCAAGGTTGGGTCCGGAATGAGGGGTTGGAAGCATGAATTACCCTCGGTTGGAGATGATGGACTCGCAATATCTGGCGGAAGTTGGTCGTTGAGGGTAATATGATTAGATTTGTTGGGCGAAACCTCTCGACTTGTGTCGGTTCTGTCCAGGTTGATGGATGATGGGGAGGCGGAGGAATGGTCTACCAGTTCGAGGGAAGAGGGGGTGTCGGTTGTGGGCTGGAACATGGTTTTGCCAGGGGTTACCGGGAGCGAAGTAACTGTGCAGGAGGGTTGTGTGATTGATTTCTTCAGTACAGATGTTAGAAGTGGAGAGGAGTTTGTCGATGACGCAAGTTTCTGGGGAGTGGAGAGCTTAGAGCTTGAAATCCCGGAATTAGTAGAAGATTGTTCTGCTTTGAGTTTTTTTTTAAGAGGTGAGCCCGTTGGTACCGTTGTCGTTTCCTGAGGGCTGATGTTTGGTGGGTTGCAACAATTACCCTCCAGTCCGCCAGTGGTATCGGACAGGGGATGGTGTAGTATTCAAACTTGCGGTGGAACTGGCAGACCCCTTTGTGGGGGTCTAGACGAGCGGGGTTTCTTAACCCCGGGCAGTTGCAGGATCAGGGATCTTCGATGATGGGGATCTTCCCAAGAAAATGTCTTCCATCATCCTCAAAACGTTTGGCATTCTTTGTTTTCACCATGGTGTCGAATGGAGAAATAAATCCAGACTATGAAGGGCGCTAGTTAGGTGTAGAAACGTCACAAAGGCTTGTACGCTACAGGTAGTGGCGGGAAACGAAAGCGAGAGGAAGCGAAAGGGATGAGGCCAAGAGGCACGTGGGAAGGCTCAGCCAGGATGGATGGACCAGGTTCCATACCGTCGAGAGATGGCGTTGGTGGCTTAGTTGTTACCGTTGTAGTAGGTGGTGTCGTACGGTGAATCTAAGGATTGGCATGGCTGGCAGGCAGGTGTGCGATGTGTCGTAGCCGGGCGAAGGGTTCGAACAGAACGTTCGAAGGAGGGGTCGTGGTGACAGGCGAGAATTGGCGTTATTGTTTGAAGAGTTTCATCGTTTCCGTCTTTGTGTCGTCTCGGGTTTTTTTTTTTTTGAAAGGGGCGACAGAGACGGCGTGGTGTGGGTCGAGTGCCGGGCGGTTATGATTGTAGCGGTGCCGAGCGACAAGCAGGAACAGCCGGCAGGGCCGTTCGGGACCCAACAGTGTGTCGGAACAGTGCTGTGTGTTGTTGGAGATGGGACGTCAGTTGATGATTGAAGATGAGTTTCCTGTTAGATGACCCAGGGGATACGTGGTGTGCACCTAGCGGTGGGTGACAGACTGATGGTGGGATGGGAAAATGTTGTCAAGATGTCGAGTGGTGAGTACCGGTAGGCGGTCGGGCTACTGACAGCGGGACGACAAGTTGACGATGCCGGGTGTTTGTGATCGACTGTATAGACTGGATCGTCTAGGCTCCGGCGGTGTGGTACCGTCGAACGATACGGAGGAGAACTATTTACGAAGATGGTTGGCAGGACGCCGGCAGAATACGTGTGGTACGTGGTTGTAGGCCCGTTGGGACGGGAATGTCGGCAGGCGGCGGAGGAGCCCAATGTTGGGTACATGTCGTAAGAGTCCAGGAAAATGATTGGCCTGTTGAGCAGGTAGCTTCGGCAGCTGGCAACGTGTCGTTCGAGATAGCAGGAGTTCAACAGGATGTTGAAAGTGAAGCGCCGGTTGACGGTCGAGGTCACCGGTAGTCGACACCGTCGTAGGACATGTATGGTTGAAGGAACTTGACGGGTCCGTAGAGTTGGAAGTGTTGGCAGGCGGCCGTGGCTACTGACAGCTGGTCAACGTGTTGATTGTGTAAGCAGGAACGTTGAAGATGAAGCGCCAGCAGGCGGTCGGGCCCGCCGGCAGTGGGCACCGTCATAAGACGTGCGTCGTACGGGGTTGTAGGGACCTGACGGGCCTATTGAGCTGGAAGCGCCGGCAGGCGGCCGATGCTCCTGACAGTTGCGCAACATGTTGTTCGTGGTCGTAAGGATTTAACAGGATGCCAATGGGAAACGATGGTACGTAGTCGAGGAGTAGTGGACACTGACGCTAGAGATGTGTCGTACATGGTCGTAGGAACTTGACGGGCCCGTTGAGCAAGAAGAGCCAGTGGGCAGTCGTGGCTGCTGACGGCTGAGCAGCACGTCGTATGCGATTGCAGAAATAACAGGCCGTCGAGGGAAGCACAGGTAGGTGATGAGGCCATAGGTGAAAAACGTGTCGTGCGGAAGGGCAACGGGAAGCTTGTGGTGGAATAAGTGTACCCTGGCATGGCAGGTGGCCAGTCAGACGAAAGAAGTACCCCATGGCATGGTTAGCCATCCTCGGATTGGGACACGATGCGAAATCAGGGCCATCGCGTGGATGTGAAGATGGCGCCCAATTGATAGTGGGATGTCATCCGTGCGACAGGATACGGTAGCAGTTGACGGGGAAGCCTAGGAACAGCCGGGGCATCAAGATGGAAATGGAGGATTGTCGTACCTGACCGGTGCTGACAATTGATAGGAGCATGGCAGCCCCTTTGGGCGAAGGAGGATGTCGCCTGGATGAGGCTGGCAGTTGCATTGCGTGGAGAAGCGGCATCACCAGGGGTAGTGCGGACGACATGAAGACGACATCAAAAGGTCGACATAGGTCGGAACCCCTGAACCACCGGACGTAGTCGGGAGGTAACAGGGAAGGACGTGCGACAGAAGCAGTGTCGAAGGGACCGGCTATGCCAAACGGTACAAGTGTGGGACGATCCTGGGAGACAACGGGAGGGAGTCACGACGACTTCAATTCCTACGAAGAAAATTCATAAGGCAGACGAAGCAGCCGTCAACGATGGCGGCTTGACACTAAGAGATGACAAGCATAGCCGGCTTCCATTCTTATAGGGAGGATCGCGCATGCGCTATTGGGTGGCCGAGGCGGCCGTCGAGTTCGGAAATCTCAAGGCAAGGCAGCATCGTTGAGACAACAATGCAAAAATTGACAGGTATTGTACTTATGCAGCATAAAGAAACTTAAACAGTAGTCAGAAAGAATAGCTAAAAGAATGCAATGAAAAAATTCAGCAAAAAATAATTTGGAGCAATTAGTATGTGACGTAACACTTCCCCCATCATAACACATTTGCTAAAGCATTCGCCATGGCACCAGAAGGAGAGAGGGACAATTTTGCTGGGTAAATCCCATTGAAAATCCGTAGGTTCTTTTACATCCAACAGTCGACATAAGCACGAGAAATCACTGAGCCATTCTCTTCCCGAAAATGCCAGCAGTGGCTGAGGCTGTGCCCAAACCCGAGACCTCTGGCACAGATGGTCATGTTAACCAGCTCACCCTGCCCCCTCATATTTAATACTACATTAGGTGATACAGAACCCATGGTTCCCCTAGGCAGTGGGAAAGTTATCCTATCTTAATCTTAGCAGTAATTAATAAACCACTGGAATCTACCAATGATGTGTCTCAACCCTTCGGAGACAAAAGTCAACTCAGGAATGAATCTACATCTTGCCGTGTTCAGCAGGCTGTTATTCAGATTTATATCGCATGACTCAAATCAAAAAATCACCTGTGAATGGCCTTTCTTCTCGAATTACGACAGCTCGCCTGTCAGCAGTAATTCTAGGTGTGCTGGCCTACACAACAGAACAAATTCAATGAATCACCAGCAAGAGCTACCACCTGAGAAGCAGGTCTCTCTCTCAGCTGGACAACAAGCGGGAACCCATCCTCTCCTCCATCAGAATGTAAACAGCCCAATAAAGACCCAACCCCTCTCTCCAAGACGGAACCAATAACCCATTAAAGGCAGCAACTCACCTACTAAACGAAGCTGCAGTGGTCAACTTGACTAAACAAACTGTTGCAGATGTGTACGGAACTAAAGGTGTTAGTGATTCGGAATCAACACAAGCCCAGAGTTTCGTGCAAAATACGAACACTAGCATTCTATACGTTATAACGGGGGTACAACACTCCAAACTAAATTTGTCAAAATCTTCCGGGTACAGAAGCTCCCTCAAAAATTTTTTAGGCGTTGTAGAGGTACACCACAACATAACCAACTTACAGAATGCTTTCTACTTAGTACCATCATTCCTACAGTGCTCATAGGACCAGCTGAAAAGTAGATTCATTTCACAGGACCTTTTGGGATGTGGGAAGACTTTCTAACTGCATTTAATCTCGAGTTCTAAGATTCAGGTTACAAGGAAAATTTACGACATGAGCTCGAAGTATGTTATGAACATCCATTTGAACCATTCATTTGATCCATCAACAAATTTTATGAGAGACTGGATGCAAATACTGCTGAATCCATCAATGCGGAATATTGACTCCGGCACCTGCATCCCGATTGTCGTGAATTACTCTGGGTGGTTGGTGTTGTGTCACAAGGTCGAGGGATAGAGGAAGGCTGACTGGATCTTCCTTGGCCAGTTCCAGCAGATCCACGTACCACAGTGCGTTGGGCCAAACTAGGGCTATGAGGAGAAAGTGGCCCTTGGACTTACAAATCTTGGCTAAGACCTTCGGATGGAGGAAGAACGGAGGAAACACGTAGGCGATTAACATGCTGTTCCAATTCCAGACTGAGACTGTCGGTGTCATAGGCTAGGTGATCTGGGAAGGGGGATACAAATACCGAGAGTTGATGATTGTGTCTTGTGGCAAAAAAGTCGATATAAAGTGTCCCCTTTTCAGGAAAACTGCCTTGCACATCTTCGGAGACAGCTTCCATTCCGTCGTCGGAACCACGGTGGAATGTGACAGCTCATCGACATTCGACAACCGCCGTTAGCTTCCCCTAGATGTGTTTGGAAAGCAACGTCATGTGAAAACGGAGGCACAGGGAGAAATAAAGAGACGCTTCGTCCACAAGTGTGTGGTACGAGAGCTGCCACCCCAACACACATACATGACCAGTGTTGTTGTCGGACATGATAGCAACCATCTTTTCAAGAGTCTACCACTCCTGAACCATGCAGATGATTGCCACGAGTTCCAGCGTGTCGATATGAAGGGCGATCTCTGCCGTTGTCCAGACACCCAAAGACGTTAGATTTGTCCAGAACACTGTCGAAGCACACATCCTGGCTGGGGTGGTGAACCAGGACTCCTACAGTCAAATTGTCAGAGCGAAGCCACCAGAGGAGAGAGTCCCATGGAAGATTGACAAGGGGAACCTGGTGTTTCCACGAGATCCAGGCGAACCATTTGTCTCTCCTGAACCCTGCATCAGGCGTGTCCGCACAAGAGTCCATATGGCCAATGACAGCTCTTAACTACCTTGCGGAAATCCTCCAGGGTCATGTTAAGGGTGAAGACCCTTTCTGGAGCGGAACAGATCAGGAAGTAATTCATATTGATTTCCGCTCCCAGAAATACGAATGACCGAGTCAGCACGAAAGGAGATTCCAATGGGTTGACCCCCCCCCAGCCCCAAGTCCACAAACAGTGTGACAGGCAGAAGCGAAGTTCTTGCAGGAGAAGCGAGACGGACCTGTTGAGGAAAAGCCAATTGTCCAGGTAACCTAACACCTAATCCTCTTATTGTGAAAGAAGGCTACCACGAGGCAGAGTACCGACGTGAAGACATGGAAGGCCGTCACCAGGCAGAAGAGGATGACTTCAAATTGGTATGTCAGGCCACCGGACACAAAGCAGAACGGGTGGCCTACAGACGGGTGAAAGGGAACGTGCAAGTAGGTACATATTCTCCAGGTCGATGAATACCGTGAATTCGTCCTGAAGCAGGGACTTGCACACCGAGGCCAACGTCTCCATCTTGAATTGGTCGGTGGTAAGGAACGAATTGAACGTCTCAGGTTGAAGATCATGCGGGTTCCGCCGTTCTTCAGGACAACCTGCGCTGGACTGTACAATTCCAGGGAATCTTCTGGCAACTGGCGAATCGCTCCTTCTCTGAACCGGTCAACCGGTGGATGACAAAGTACGTGGCATTCGTGGTAATGTTTCTTCAAGTAGGAATGCGATGCCTGAGCCTGTCTCCCCCCCCCCCCCCCCCCCCGGGGGGTGGGGGGAGGGAATTCTGAAGAGTCAGGAGCAAGGACGGAGGGATCTGTGACCCCGTCCACGGCCTTTACCCCTTCGAAACTTCTGGTATCCATTGTCCTTTGTGTGCTGTTGCGAAGAGGGGCCTGAACTGCCTTGAGATGACCGACGAATCCACTCCCCCACCCTTTCTCCTGACCTGACTGGTAGGGGGGATGGGAGTTGCTGTAAGACTGTCGAAAGGCCCCCTCGAAAGGAATTACAAGTTCTTAGGCTTTGAAGCGGGGGCAACCTGTGATGCGGGTTTCGGGGTAATTGGTGCCTTGACCTTATGTAATTCAGGGGCCAGGACAGGTGATCATGATAGAGGTTTGCTGACGAATAGACAGGAAGGAGGGGAAACCGACTGGCAATGTCCACCGGCAATCCACTACCCGACTCCCGGTAGGCATATCGACGGTGAAAGACCATGTTCTCAGAGCGTGAAGGCCCCAATTAAATGAGGCAGCCTGAAAAGAAGAGACATGCTTGTGAAGGTGTAAGCAATCCAGCAAAGCAGTGTCATTCCATGACTTGACTAGGTAGGAACGAAAGGCCGCCGTAGAAGCAGAATAAGCCAAATCAGCATGTGATCCTGCACGAAGGAAGCAGTGCACGAACTCCTCATCGTTCTCCACATGTTTGATAGGTGTCTTGAGAAAGGCCGGGGCAGGAAGGCTCTAATCCAACTCCATCGAAGCACTAGCGTGGACAAATTCGGCTTCCGGAAAGGTACGACAACGGGCATGCTTGGGACAATGAAGACCCGTGGCAATGAAGACCAAATTCCTATTCTTCGGGTTGTGAGGTGGTAATGGATCGCCCACTGATATCTCTGCACATTCCTTTCTCGTCAAAGCAGGCAAGGTCAAGGCCTGGCGGAATAAAACCTGAGACTGGGGTAGATGGTGAGTAGGGGACTTTACAGCACCAGAGTTGGCAAAGGCAGTGTGGCGACACCGCCACCCTCGAACTCGTGATGCTGCAACACGGCATAGCACTAACGCGGCAAGGCATAGCCACTGTGTACAAGATCAGCCCTCGACATCCCACCGTGCAAGGACAATTTTAGATGCCCACACCCACCAGAAGGAAGGACGATCTGGCACATTCTGTACACGGTCGTCGGCTACAGAAGTCAGGCGATCTCACTATTTGGCAAAGCGTCGATCCTGGCCCACTATTCAAACCATCATAAATAGGACCACCACTGTGCACACATAACGTGGTGAAGACCGAGACACCCGTGACAGTCTCAGTCGGCAACACATGCATGTTGCAGGTTTCGCCGCCTGGGTGAACCATGGCCACAAAGAAAGTGTGATCCCGAGAGATCGCCACTGAAGTAGGCACCATTCGGGCACACTTGGGTGACTGTACATACACCACAAACCTAATCCAAACTCCCGAAGGGGATGGGCGACAGCTAGAAAGCGACGCATTAGTGTTCAGTAGAGTCGATCTCGACACCTTTGCCTGTCACACTTCCACACTTGCAACACCAGTGACATTCCCTTCACAGACGTGGCCACGGATGTCACCAGCAGAATCCGTTACAATTGAATCACAACTGGCAACGACCGGAGGTGGCATATCAGTACGTTTACTTTTCTTAGCCTAATCAGTTAAAAGTGTAATGGATTTGGATACCGAGTCATGCTTATGCTTGGAGCTTTTCGTCAAAGCGGATGATGACAACTTGACGTTCTTGGATAGCAATCCTAATGAACCCTTGTTGTCTTTAGAAGAACTCTTGCTGGCCTTGGAAGCGAGTCAATCTGTGGTCGAACGGGGCAAACTGAAGCTGCAGACACAGGAGTAGAGGCCATCGCCAATAGTGCTGAAGCAGGCATGAGAACGAGCGAACTGCCGACATGGGGATCCCCGTAACATCGCTCACACCCTTACACAAAACAGCAACGCAATCATCTTGACGAGGCAGCGACGCGTTCCATAAAATCGTCACGAACGATATCTCTCACAAAGTGGCAATTCTTCCTAAAAGCCTGCAATTCACCCAAAACAGTGTCCATAGCACTGCTAACGAAGTTTGGAATGACCACAAAATGTAAGGGTTGGGTGGAGTGTGGGTCGGAAGCGAATTGGGCGGAGCACGTACGCAAAAAAAAAGGTATCGTAATCACCGCAACATTTAAATTTGGGTCTGAACCGATCATAACATCAGATACAATAGGCACAGGAGGTGTTGCAGAAACAGGAGCACACGATTCACAGGACTACTCACAGAACCCGATCATGCATGCCTAGCAAGATGAACAGTAGAAAGACGTTTCTGGTCAGCTTTCTTCCACGCGAGTACAATTCCTTGGCAGAATACAAAGCACAAATTTCTCACGGGTCATCGACAAAGTGGCAGCAGCTGCATTTCTGGTGCCGGTCTCCCGGCGTGTTCTGGCGCGTAAATGAATCTGCGCCAGCGGACGCGAGCGTTTCTGCAAAGATCAGACATTTTTTTCGAAAATCTCATTAGAAAGGAAGCATATGTCCTACCAGGTTGAATGCTCAAACGAAAAGTGTTGGCAAGGGGCATTGCATGCTGATAGTTGGCACGCAATGCCATCTGGTGGGAGCAGCGTTAGTCTCTTAAAAGTGAATCTTTAAGGTCTTTGAGCAATGAGCATTTAAATAGAAGACTTACAGATAAAACTAACATTTAGTTTTTTCGGATAGTAGTGAAAATACACAAAAGCAAAAGCATTGATCCACCTCGGTTGATGCCCAAAGCAATTGTGAGGAACCAACTAGACATGCTGGGAAGGGATGACGGACGGCGCCATCTGGTAGAAAACCCAGCAGAGTATTTAACTTGGTCATTTGAGCATTAAATAAGCAATTTAGGCTAGCACTAAAGGGAAATGTTTGCAGATAACAAGTTTGAAAAATGCATTTTAAATGCGCTCGAGAAGTTGCTTAAAATTGTTTGACATTTCCTTTGAAAAATCACTTTAAATTTGTCTTGAAATTTCTTTGGAAATTTGTACGAATTACCTTTGTTTATTCATATGAAAATCGATTTAAATTTGTGTGTTCTGCCTTTACACTGGTTGAAAGGGGCTAGAACAATTCCATGTTCAGAGGAGATGGAATGCTGTACAATTCAGATTTATCTAAGTCCAACATAAATTACGAAGTCCTTTTATATTGGTGGCAGCATGTGTCAAGTTCTGGCTACTCCAAATGGCAGTGTGCAAACAGCATCCTGGTTGTTGAGGCATACGATTCCCCTGCCGAGAAGCCAAACCCCTGTGGGCAGCAGCAAGTGCAGGGCCACTAGAAAATGATGGGGTGACTGCAAAAACGAAGGGGTCCTTTTTGAGGGAGGACAGCGATGTGGTACACAGTCCGATGATGAGGAGCGGGAGTTGGGCATGCTACCCGGCTTGACATGCTCCTTGGACCCGGTCAAATGTAATCTGCGTTGACATGTGGGGGGAAGAATGAACAATGGTGGTAGCACCCCACAACGGCGGCGAGGAGTCGTCGAGCGATGGAATCAAGACAACAGCAGAGGGGCATAAATAATTCCAGAAGGGACCAAATAATTTCCAAAGGGAAATTCTTTCGGAAGAACATTCCCTTTTTTTCTTCTTTTTAGACCAAGGCTTAAAAATATGCTCAAAACAACATATCTTTTTTTATTTTATTTAAATACTGAAATTATTCTGGCATTTCCTTGGCTTGGAAAAAATAACAAATGGCTGCGTAAAGGCAAGTAACTTTCGCGGGCAGGCAGCACGGTTCTCCCGCCCGGGTGAAAAAGTCTCCTTACGAGGTACAATAAACACAAAACAACAGGAGTAGACTCGGAACTCACATTTTCAAAATGTATACAACTTGAGCCATTATGGACCGTAAAGTTTAAAAGCTGAACGAAGCTGCGCTGTATTTTTTGGCAGATGCATTTCGTCTATGGCATTTCGTAATGAAGTTAGGGTGGTACACAAACACTGACTTTCTTCTTTATTTATTAGAAAAGAACAAAAGTTTATTCCTCGTATCATTCAATTCAAACAACTTTCGCAACAGCCAGTAATAGCTTTTGTTAGGGTCCAGCTGCGCGTAAACCTCGACATTTTTACAAACTGCTGTACAAATACAAATAAATATGAAGTGTGATCTGAACGTTTTGTTTGATGGTTGCCCACAGTCAACTTGGTGTCACACGAACAAACATCTACTGCTTGCGTTGGAATGAATTTAAAGTATCTACAAATCATTCTGCTCATAATTCAGTGTGCTGTTCCTTTTCTGTTTCAGTTGGTTCTGGTTCATCAGATATATCTGAAATAAAAACAAAATTTGAAACACAATTATACAGGACATTATTATTAAGGCTGCACCGATACCAACTTTACTGATCCGATACCGATCTGGTATTTAAAATTTTAAATTGTTGCTAGCTGCTCAAAGTTGGGCTTCAATGCTAGAGAAGAGTCCTATACCGAATCAGTTAACAGCGCAACGTAAACAAAACCAAGTTAGGAAGAAGGATTTAACAAATGAATGGATTAGTTTGTAGTTAAATTCTGAACCTAAATTACAAACACCCAATTATAATTTACATAAAAATAAACATTCTAATATAAATTGCCCGGTGAAGCATTGTTCTTCTCAATTTGCAATAACAATACTTTACCAAGTTTAAACGCCCACCATTTTTAAGTTTGCTCAAATTCATTGCTGGGTGATAGAAGCAAAAGACAATAAATCAATTGGGTTGAGACTTCACTTTCTCCAGAATGCAGTGTAACCGTGGTGAAAGTTTGATGTCATGTTGGATGCTTTTGCTTTTATAACCTGTGTAAGGCTATACATTGATTAAATCCAGATTAAATCCTTTCCTCAGGGCCAGCATTGTGCCCCCACGGTCCCTACCTGAATGATATCAGGGGCTACTTGAGTCAAGGTCATTGTGAACTACACATTCTACAAATAGGACACTTGTAGAGAAACTAAACGTACACCAACAAAAACACATCAAAGGATATGCTCATGCAGATAACATTCAGGTAAGGATCAAAATGCTGGTTCTGGGGAGGAAACTGATAAAGTCTGCAGGTGTTATTTCGTAATCAAACATGTTAAAATGTTCCAGCTGCACCAATTACACGTATCCACATTGTAAAAAAATAAACTGTGTGAATTTATATAAACTGGGTATTAATGGATAATGAAGTACTGACCTTCTGGCTGCGTCGTTTCGTGTGCCGTTTGTCCACCATCCTCGTCGTCATCTTCGTTAAGAGTAATAGGCGTTTCAATTTGTGGTTCTCCTTCTTCATTTGAAGTTTGTTTTGTTTCTTCTTCGGTTTGCGTAGTTTCTGGTTTGGCGTCACCTATAGAAAGAGAAAATGGCCCACTTGTAATTCAAGGACGGAGGGGTTTAGCGCAGAGAGTAACATGTCATGAAATGTGACGTGGACGATCCCATAAATTGTGTACTACGGTAGAACCTCGATTATCCAAACCCTGATTAGCCAAACACTCCGATTATCCCATTCTTACAAAATATTCAGAAATTAATCGTTTTTTTAGAGAAGGAATAAGCATTGACTTTGCTGTGTTTATGTTCCTGGAGTCATTTCATGCCAAATTTTCTTTTCAGTAGTTGTATACACTCAACCATCATAGTTCACAAACACTAAAAATAGTAAAGAAAAAGGTTTTTCACTTTTATTTTGCATGTAAATTGGATTAGCCGAATTTTCGATTATCCGAACACCCTTCAGCCCCAATTAGTTTGGATAATCGAGGTTCTACTGTATTATTAACTACTGGACAGTGCTATAAAATTTTGGACTGTGGAAACTCGGCCCTTCTGTTTCACCATGCCGCTCTCTATACATCACAGTGTTAGATCCATTGGAGGGTAACTAAAAATAAAAAAAAAATAGTGGATTTACCATACCCCAGCCAGAATTAGCAAAATCTGTTTTTATTCCGAGAATAACTCCAATTGCATTTTTGCATGGTTGAGACTTAGACAAACTGGATGGTGGGCAGTTGCCATCGAAGACTCCTGGGTTAGTTGGAGGCTTCATTGCGGTTGCCTTGAAGGTGGTGTTTGGAGGAAAGCGGTCCAAGAGAAGAATAGGCAGCCGTTTGGGTGGACACCCCTCACTGGTCGACTGAAGTCAAAGTGGTCTCACATTTCCAGGAGACAGCCTGGAGAATATCTTCTGATGGGACTTGGTTATAACTTATAAGCAGCCCAGGAAGCAGAGAGGGCTCGAATCTCGTAGGCGGTGTTTTCACAGGCAAGTCCAATGACTGAGCAGATCCAGGAAGCATCACAGCTGGGGTAGCTTGTCCTGTGCCGGATCTGTATGGTAGGGATAAGTCTGTTTGGCCTTGTCTCCACTTCGGATCCAGATCCTTATTGGTATTGAGGTAGCACTATAACGGGGAACTAGTCTTTCCTCTTTGTTCCCTGCCTGGGAACCCAGCACTGGAATTGTGAAGGACTTGATATATTTCCGTGGTTGCCTGCATCTTAGATCAGAACGAGGCCCAAAGTAGAAGTCTGACCGAACTACAGTTTGGGCCAAAGCAAAGAAGCTCATCCCAGAGACTCGTAGGGTTCTTTGAGAACGCTTGTTGAAGGGGAAGATTCCATCTTGGAAAAGGCTATCTTGTGACGGGTCTTTCCATGAGACCGGTAATTCTGCAGTCTTCTATGACCGTTTTTGTCTAGCTACTTTTAAGTACAGAGTTAATAGCAGAAAGAAAAACTTTGATGGAGAACATACCGTATTTACCTGGTTAGAAGCACCGGGCGCTTAGCAAATTTGAATGGAGGGCGCTTTTAACTGGAGGTAAAAAAACACCACTAGTGCATACCTTAATACCAACTGCTGTTGGCCTTCCACAATATTTATTATCTTTTAATTCAAGGTAAAATAAAAACTAGTTTGCTTTTTAGTACTGTGTACTACCTTTATACTGCATACTCTTTACCTCGTTACTGGTACCATAAATAATCAGCAGTGCACGTGCTGCCTGTCCGTAAAAAAAGCCATTGCTACGGCACACACTAAAGCAGCTTAACGGTTAAGCGCTCCAAGCACTTCTCTGTACAGGAAGAGGGAATTGAAGTAGAGCAGAGTAAGCAATCAACGATGCGATCATGGAGGAAAGAAAGACAGGACGCTCAAACGCAGAACGAAAATGGCTGCTATTAAAATAAAGTTGATTTCAAATTGCGATATTAACAATTAAAACAACTGAAATCTTGAAACGAGCGACAAGTTGTTTTCATGAATTATTAGAAGAGATGCATGGTGAAAAGAAGGAAAATTTTGATTTTTAACTCGATTTTCACGCAATTTGTATCACCGCTGCTTTAAATGAACATGGTACGCTATTTACCAATATTGTCCCATGATCGTCGCAAATCAAGGTACGAATTTTCGGTGGTCTTTCATCTTTTAGAAAGATCTCCCACCTTCCTCAGGCCCTTCGAGCATTGAACGCCTTTTGACTTGGAGAAAAAACACTCTTATAACCCCGCAGGCCTGAGTTTTATTTATTTATTTTTTAATGTTACATATTTTATGTAGGCGCTTATAAATAGGGACAAAAATATTGAAAAGTGCCAACATTTCACATAGGCAACTGGGTAAATACGGTAATTCATCCCAAAAGAAAAGAAGTGGTTGAGGAACTCTGGGTTGGACTAGAGATGGAGTCAAAGGATGAGTGTGGTTTCCATGACACCAACGAATCCACCTCCCTTCATAGATCTTGCGTGTACTCCCTCACGGACAGCAGACGATGGGTTGGTAACCTGCTCTGAAAGACCGTTCACCTGGAGGACTTGGAGAACAGTAGCCAGGTGAAGTCTTAGGACTGGTAGTGCTTTGTGGAAAATCGTTCCGTTCTTCTGGACGAGCAGAATCTCTTCCTTGGGTAGTCTATCAGGAGCTCCAAAAGAGGAACGAACCCGGCTGACATGACCAATCCAGGATAATGGGGATGACTGCCTCTTCCGTATTAGCGATTTTCATAGAAGCAGTGATAGGACGTACAGAGAAAATGTGTTGGCGAACATATGGGTCCATAAGGCCGTCAGAGCCTCCATCGCCCAAGCTTGAGGGTCTGGGAAGGGACTCGTGTAATAACTTGGAGGCTGGTGATTGGAGCTAGTGGCAAAGAGGTAGATCACCGGGGCTCCCAAGAGGGTGAGATATGCATGCACACAGATGCTTTAGTCAATTCTGTTGTTGGTTCTTTGTCCTCTCTTAACAGTTGGTCTGCAAGGGCATTCCAGTTCACTGGGATGTGAAGCGAGGCTATTTTGATGTCCATCAGGATGGCCAACATGAATTCCTAAAATGGGCTCCTCTCCCATTTATTCAATAGGCATCATTACTGATGTTGTCACTGTGGACTTGAATTGTCCTTCCTCTCAGCTAGTCTTGGAAGTGTCACATGGCCAGGTAGATCACACACAGCCCCAAGACGTTGACGTGGAGCTTGCATTCCTCCAGCTATGGTTAAGGTGTTGGTGTAGGCACACAATCCTAATGTAAAGACATGCATGATGAAATCTCTGATGGGAACTCCTGTAGCAGTGTTTATGGGGTCGCACCACACAGGGCGTCTGTTGTTGGAAAATTCGACGACATCCAAATCTTGTCTTGATATAGGGTTGGGCCCCGGATTCCAGTGGACGAGGAGATGGGAAGCTTGGCTCAGTTCATGCAAACTTCAACTACACCTTTCTCGATGAGGGCTTCCGAAATGATTTCCAGGGTCAGAGCGGAGGCAAAGTTCCATGGGGAAGAATCCGCAAGCTTGGGGTAAAAGCAGAACGTTGGGTAGTAGCCGTGCGAGTTTATGGAAAAAAAAAAGAGGCACAGGTCGTCCGTAACCTTGCTCCTAGCTTCTGCAAGTTGTTGCAGGAACCCATCAACCAAATGTAAGATGAACCCTTAGTCATACCAGGAGAACTTCGATGTCACAATTTTCCGCCTGTCCCTTTATTCGCAGGGAACTTGGCTGTGTGGAGGATTCTTCCATTCAGGAGTCCTGTCACCCTGGCACTGATATCCTCTTCCTTTTTGGGGACATCAGGAAGAGCCGTGAAACCTCAGGAACCATCAGGAAGAATTATGAAACGGTGACCAATCCTTCAAATGCTACAATTTTCTTTTTGACGAATACTGCTGCTTGCTTGAACTCCGCACTCAGTGCTCCGCGAAGGGGCGAATTTGAGAATTTCACCATTAAAGAGGGTGATAGCAACATGGACAGGAAGGGTCCCGAGTTCTTGAATTTTAGTTTGATGCAGTCCGTAAGCAGAGCAAGGACAGTAACTCAGTGGTGGACATGCTGTTAACCACTCCTCCGGTCTGCCAATGGAAGGCTTCGGAAGAACATTTGGCAGGTGATGTCTTTATAAGCTATAATTCATCGTGACGAAAATCCAAATCACGCATAATGTCAAAGTCCAAAAAGATATAACGTAAATCCTCTATTTGTAGCCCGTGCTACTGGTTAAAAATCAACCCATTTTGACCTGGCTACAATTAGAGCCCGGCTACTACATAATCATGAAAGGAAATTTATGGTATCAATACATGTAGAACATGTGTCCGACGTTAAAAAACAGTAAGTAGTATCACATGAATGCTTTTACCATTATTCTTTAATAAAACTAAACATGGCGGTAACCATTAATAAATAAGAATTTATCAAAAATAAAAGCTATTTTGGCCCGGCCACAAATAGAGGGTCTACGGACCACTATCTCTTTGCCAATTTTCGACAGTCCTTGTCTTCCTCAGCTACCTCGTGTGTTCCTCTTGAGAATTGTTTGAATATGGTAGTTGGCTATTTCCTCCTGTATTTGCAGGGCCGGTGTTCCAAAGGCTGTGGGTTCAAAATCCCGCTTAGTTTGAAATTTAAGTCCAAAAAAGCAACCTAACAGCTTTGTATTTAAACCTTCTCGAGTCCATTTGGCTTTCGTCTTGTTGAACCTATATACACGTGCTAGGCAAAAAAAAAATCAACCCATCAAACATAATGGGTACTGTATGCCCCTCCCTTCCCCCATCCAACCCCATGCCATACGACAAAATCTTTGCATACTCGACCTACATTGGTTTGCTTGGCACTCGCATATTTCCAAGTTTTTTTCTAATATAAATAAACCAAAAAGAATTCAACGTGGTGCCGTCCGGTAAGTGGCAACGTGGTATTGCTGTAGCCATACAGAATGTGGGGGCCAAATGGCAATCCACATGTTAACTCGACTCCCCTGTCACTAACACACAGCATAGGTCCACAATTAGTGACACGAGCACACCAGGTATTTTGATCGCTGTCCCTAAAAATGTGTAATATGATGGTCCAAGTACAGTTTAACATCAACTTGAATGCAATCCTTGCACAGGCAAAATTGTTTTTTTTGCACCGGATTAAACAAATTCCTTTAACAAAGTATTACTACTAATCCACACTGCATGTACTGCTGCTAATTAATTATTATACAGGAAACAAAGATGACAGTTAGCTTACTTTCTGCTTCGTCCACAGTTTTATTTGTATCGGACGCTGCCGGCTTCTTTGGTTTAGGTTTTGCCGTGCGAGCTTTGTTCACCAAGTATTTTACTTCCCTGTCCAGCAGGGCAAGTTTCTCTGCAACACTTCGCACAGTTAATAAGGGCTTTTCAGTTAACGGTTGCTTTTTCTGTTCAGCTTCTTTTTCTTTTTTCCATTGCTGTAAACAAGACAGAACATAATTTTTTAACTAATTTAGACCACACACATATTGTTTTAAACTACACCTTACTTGGAAAGCTTTTAATAATGAATCCTCGGGGTTTGAAGTTTCTTTATAATAATTGGTTTTAAGTTAGAAAGACCCTTTCAGAAAGATGCATATCTCACCAGTATCCCGCAAATTTCCAGGCAGTCATACTTTTGTTAAAACTCTGTTCTACATCGTTGTGGCTCATACTTTTTGAATTTAGAGCTTTGTGTGGCCTCCAGTACTTGCTAGTTTGGCCACTCCACAGCGCTGCGACCCTCTCGCGGAAATCTTCCTTCAATAGGTATTTGATGACTGGGTTGGAGGGGCCTTGGGTGTTGCCATTTTTCTGATCATACTGGACTGTAGAGCCACGAAGGTGTCGATCAAACGGAACACTGGATCTCAATAACGTGGTCGTACGCTCCCACCCGATGTTGTGCTTTGTCTCCTTGCAATGGGTAGCAATGCTGTGTTCTTCTACTTCATTTCTGCTGTCAGCCACGTGCCGCTTCACTCTAGTCCTTACTCCGTTTCTTATAAACTCCCTCTCGTGTGTTGGCGATTGTAGCCAAAATGTGTGTCGTCGAATGGTTGCCTTCTTTTCTTCAACAGACGATGCTTACGGCCTCTCATTCTGGAGGTAGATGAAGAAATCACTCTTCCGCAACAAGCACGTAACTTCTCACTTACTCCGTTCGGGTATGTCAATCCAATTCTTCGGATCGGCTGACAGGCAACTTGCTTTTTCTCTTCACAATTGACACTATTGCCTTCTGTATCACTATTGCCCGGGGATATCAGAGTTGGCTGAAATGGCCCATTACACACGAGAGACCAATAAAAATGAAGTGGAGGAAGAAAACGGCATCACTACCCATTGCATAGAGACAAAGCACAATATCGGTCTGGGGGCATGCGACCACCATATTGAGATCCAGTGTTTTGTTTGATTGAGACCTCTGTGAGCGGCGCTATTTGGAAAAAAAAACCATGCGACCCCCTCAAAAAGCCGCGAGTGGCCCCCCCGGACGTTGGCTTCTCCCGCGTACGACACCTTCGTGGCTTGGAATCTTTGGCAACCCAGCATCATCTAAAAAACATCACCCTGATGACCACCCAAGGCCCCTCCAACCCAAGCATCGAACACCGGTTGAGGGAGGACTTCTGCGAGAGGCTCGAGCACTGTGGAGTGCCTGGTCTAGCAAGTACCGGAGGCCACGTGAAGCGCTCGATTCAAAAAGTGTGAGCCACAACGAAGTAGAACAAGAGTTTTAACAAAAGTGTGACTGCCTAAAGAAGACAGATGAGAGCAGTCTGATGATGATAGCAATCGAAAATTTGCAGGTTAACTGTAACTGGTGAGGTATTCTTCGTTCTAAAATTGTGTGTCATGGTTTTGGTGGAATCTTAAATTTCCATTGTGCAAGCTGTCTTAAAAAAGTTAAAGGTGATGGAATTATTTAAACATATGACATCGCAAACTGGATAGAAATTCCTTATCTTCTCAAACTATTGGCCGATACTTGATAAGCTATAGTCTATTTAAATTTTAAGATTTACACCTTAACCCTTTTAGGCCTAAGGAACGATATTTCGTCATCGCAATTCCACTGCGAAAAAGTCGACACGACGATGTATTGTTAGCCCGGTGCAGCTGAGTTTTACGCCCTGTTAAAAAAAAAATTCCTATTGCGTACATCGGAGGCGTAACTCCGATTGAATTACGTAATTTGGAACGTATATTTTCGGTTTATTTAGGTTAATTTAATATCATCCGTTTATTACCTTAAGTCAATGTTATTGCTGGCATCGTCGCCGAAATGGACGTGAAATTGCGTTTACTTGCTGAAAATAGCCCTTGGTTCAAACTATCGTATCTCCGGAACGACGCAACGTACAGCCGCGATCTTGGTCGCGTTCGAGAGAGGGGATTCCCAAAATGATGTCATCAACTCCAACATCACTGCCTGTATTCCTCCAATGAAATGTTCTGTTTCAACGACCGTTGTTCACACGCTTCGGCCTCGCGAGCTATCGCGAGCGCTGATTGGCTCGTTAGCGGCACGTGACTCTTCGGCCGTTCGTGAGTGACGTCACGCGAAGCGAGTCAAGGTCGCAGCCATTGGCGTAGCAGGAGCACGTCGCATTGCGGGCAGCCAGTCATTATGGCGTCCGGCAACGATGTGGTAGTGAGCTGTAATCGATCGTGAATCTCGAAGAAATAAAGCACCTTTAAACTATTTTTACGGTAATAAAACATAAAATAATGATTTCGGAAGTAATAACACGCATTGTGACGGAAGAATATCGAGTGGATGTTATCATTCTGAGTGCTGTGAGTTGAAACTTTCGTTAGCGCTGTTCACGTAGTCGAACTTCAGGATTTTTTTTAAATAATGAAAATGTAGGACGATGTCCCAATTATATTTCTGGTCAATAATTTACAATATAATTATTACGTCTGCGAATATTTATAGTTCTAGACCGCACAGTTTTTTTATTACAATTAATTTTCGTGAGGCATGCAACTTGTTCAGGGCAGCCATGTTGCAGCCATAGGCTTATTCGTTCGAGAATTAAAAAAATGGCGTAGGCCTAAAAGGGTTAAACTAAAAAATTTTACCCCATGGTTTACCTTAGTTTCGTTTATAACTTTGGACAACATATCCAATTCAACAGCTGTAAAGTATTGATCGCTTTCAGGTAAAGCTTTAGCTTTTCCTAAAAATGCTTCACTCATATTAATGAGGTCTCGCAATGCTTGAAGCGCCTCGGGACGGTCCTTATGCTCCTTTACCCGTCCATATAGATCCTTTGTCAGGGCTTGCAGGTCTCTTAATTTGGACCGATACACCTAAAACAAACAATAAAACCACTTGTAAATATTTCAGTTAAAACAATTCCTCCATACCTAGGGATTCAGCAAAGAAATGACTAAAAAGTGGAACTAAACACTTAAAAATACAGTTAGAGCTGTTGATGAGGGTCAATGGACCATTCAGAAAGTGCGTGATGCTCTGAGGGAAAGTAGGCCATTTCAGTGTAACAAAGCGTAACACAGAGGCTGGAGAGGGTCGCAACAAATGAGACATCACAATTTTATATTTGTACAAGAAAACATTCTTACACTTCTAACTGTAAATTAAATGGAATGTAAGGGGAAGGTGACTGCAAGTTGCCACTGAAAATTTGCAAGTGTACAGTGAGAAACTTGTTTTATTTGGTTCGCGTATTGAACTCTGTTTATATGTAATAGCTCATTCTAAATGTTATGTTCAGGGGCTTGAATTAGAATGTCAATTTAACCTTCCATTCAAGACTTTCCCAATCTACCAATCTATTACATTCCACTTAATCAGCTGTTTCCAACCCCCCCCCCCCCCCCCTGATATTGGTACAATCATGGACTTCATTACTGTGGTGCACTGGATTAGTGCAGTCTAATTTTGCCAACTTCTCTTCTTTATTTGCAGCTGATCGTTTTAGACAGACTATTACTGTCAGAGGGAGAAAGGGCACTATACTTGGCTTCTGTTTTTTTTTTTTTGGGGGTGGGGGGAGATTAGATAGGTGTTGCATACTACTTTTAGCAGTGTGTGAGGAGCAGTCACTGAAGGATGTGGAGAGTAGGAAAAGCTGATCAAAAAGAGCAAGACTCCTTTTTGAATAGTCTCTTACTGGGTTCTGGTAGACTTGATGTCTTGATGTAGCATTTATTATTAAATCACGAACGTATCAATTAAGTCCCCTATCAGTCTTATCAACTATTATTGGACGAACACGTTATGTCAACACACCTAAAACTACGAGATATATTAATTAATGCCTTGATTTAAATTTTTCACCTGATGCCAGGTAACGACCACACGTACCTCAGCCTCAGATTCAACCTCTTCTTCATACAACCAGTCTGACACTTGCGACATTTGAGCACGAATTTTTTCTCTTTCTTCTTCTGTTGAGGCCACTTCAAAAGCCTCTTGATACAATTTGTCCTGTGTGTCCAAAATAAACGATTCTAAACTATTTTTGGATTCTTCTTTTTCTCTTTGGGCTCGCTCTTTCTTGTTAAAGGTTTCAATTCTGCAAACCAAAAAATACCATAAATAATGCAAGTGGGAACCAATACGGGCGAACAAGACGAACAAATGCCCAAATTAGGTTCAGGAAAAATTCCGTTAAACTGGGGATATTTTGGCAACTGTGAATAGCTTACCCGTTAAAGTAATAAAGCTGTTATTAAATAAATTAATAGTACGATCAAGAATGAAATAATTATGTTTCCTTGATACTGCTTTTATTTATATTGAAACCATGTATTTAACTAAAAAATAAAAACAAGCCAAACAGAAGCGTTTAATTCGGAAAAGTTGCCATCAGCAAACAGCACAAGACAAGCAACATCGACTGTGCCTTCCTGAAAATGAAGTTGTCTAATGAAAAGTAATAGGTGCCATGCAATGTAACGTGTATGGAACCACTTAGCCAACGAAAGCAAAAGTTTCTGTCTTGCTTCATGAAAAAGGATGGCAACTGAAAGTGTATCGCGTTAGATCGTATTCCCAACAATTATGATAATACGATAACAGGTATTAAGATTACTGGGGAAACGAGAAAATTCCAAGAAGTTGGTTCTGGGAAAATTTTCATTCTGCAAAGTATCCTGCATCCCTGGGAAGCATATAAGTGTGCACAGCAAAAATAAAACATCAAACTCTTATTAACCACATCAAGAGATTTGATTAAGGTTTTACTAAGCTTTTTAAGGGTAGCACTAACGAACATACACATAAGAAACCATAATGAATGTACATACATATACAAGAGAATTTTATGCTAATATTTTATGTTGCGGAATTTGCAAAAATTGCAGCAGAATCGGTTTTTTTTTACGCTGCAGAAAGTGTCACGGAAACAGTAATGAACTTTTTCGTGAACTTACACTGTTCTCAAGCAATTACGTAACCTCTAGAAGTGTACCAGTATTACACCAAGATGATAAGTTTTCGATTACGGGCTTCGCCTTGAGTAGTCATTGGAGACCGGCAACTAATTTATTTCGCTTTGAACATGTGGTACAACAAGATTAAAAAAAATTGAGTGGGAGTAGGCACAGGCTTAGGGAGAGGAAGCAGAGCTGTCAAGAAGGAAACACAGCGAAGTAGGCAACCACGAGTAAGACCATCCTTTGCTTCTTGAAGTACAGCTGTACCCCGGACATATGCCATGCATTCGGTGACACAAACATCATGCTCTGTGGTCTGCACCTAATACCAGCTGTCCTTGGACAACCTTGTGCCACCAAGCCTAGGTTTTCCCTGCATGCAATTATCAGCAAATTGTCGGAGGACTGAACTCTTCTCCAAAGCACAGCAGAGCAGCTCTACGAGTTAACATATAAAGCCACTTAAAAAAAGAAAGTTAATCCTCGGGCCTTTTTCTTAGGAAATCCGGGCGGGCGGGCGGAGTTTTATTCATTTTTTTCCCGACCTTATATTTCCGTATCCATTTTGAGGAATTATTGTTATATTTTGGGTAAAATAAAAAATACTTGCCTCGTAATTCTGCTTACTACGTGTCCATACTGTTGGAGTGAACCGAGATGCTCCGTACACGAGCCGCAGTACTGGGTAACCGTACGAGGAGGGGCAGAGCGTTGGTTACGTTCTCTTGACGGACCTCATAATAGGTGATGTTTACTGGTGCGTAATACGGCACATTTATGTACGGGTTACAGGCCGTGGAACGGGGGCATTGGCACGTTTGTGCCTTTAAGTCCCAGCGCTATCTGTTCTAAAGGAGAACAGGTGAAAAATAGTCCACAACAGTTTATTCTGTTAAGGGGGATGGCCGTTTCTCTCTCCTTCTACAGTACCCTACTTCCGTTTCCTTGCAGTGAGCACGAAATTACTTTCGTGGTACAAAGTTAGTTGTAGAGTTTCCCATGGTGGAGGAAAAAACACGGTGTAAGGTTACCTTTAAACAACGTCGAGTTGACATGAAGACGGACTGGAAGTTCGCAGACTACCGCTAAACAGGCAAGGGGAAATCATCTTCCATTTGTCACTAAGGCCTATAATGGCCGCCAGTTTAGTCAAACGTCATCTCTACAGTTTTTATAGAGAGGAAGGAAGAGCAAGGTTACATCTCAAGAAGAGACTTAAGTGAGTGAATAGGCATTACAAAAGGGGATGACGGTGCAAGGTGGTGTAATTTGGTATTTACAATTTTATCATTACGCGGCCAACAGAGACGTTTCTCACTACAGTCCTTCAACAATGGTACAAAAGTTATTATTACGATGGCTTCGGTCAAAGACTTATACATTGTTGGACTAAAATAGGGATCTGCTTTGAGGTAACGATACCTTTCGTTATTGTTGGCCAGTAGGCGTAATTGAATAAGCGAGAGTGGTCAAGTAGTTGTTTATAGGAGCTGTGCAGAGGAAATGTAAATGTGGAGAAATAAATAGGGATTTCTTTCCCACACATACAATTATTTAATGACTAGAATGGTAATTTTATATTTAAAGGGGCATTTTTAATCTGTAACTTTTTTTTTGTAGCGTCGTTTCTTTTTATTTGCATCAAAAAATCGGTGCGGGTAGAGCCTGAGAACCAATTTTTCTTTTTTTAATGGCCTAAGTGCCGTACCAAGCAAGACGATTGTGGCGGCTGGTTCTAAAGCAAATCATTCACACAGCGTTCGGTACTTTCATCTTTAATATAGAAGATTTTTTGATGCTATATGCTTTCCATAAGAGTTGCTACTTTTGACTGTAATAGTTATACTACTCACTTCTCACTATGTACTACTTACTACTATCAGGGGCAACACTGAATAAACGACACACACATTACCTCTGAGAACTGCCTTTCAGTTGATCTTTGGTTGGTTCCTTAACATCCACCGTATGCTGCTCAACTTGAATTGGCTCCTTAATCACCACAAGTTTCGGCTTCTTTGAAGTGGTTGTTGTGACATTGGCCTTTTCACCTTGATTTTCTCCGCTAGTTGTATTTCCCTATACAAAATAAGATATTCTTATTCGACCATCAAGTAAGGAGGTATCTAACTACAAAGTAAAATAAAATTCACAGTAAGCAAACGGTTCACAATCCACATGCATTACCTGCGTCTCTGCCTTCGTTTCATTGGTGGTTTGGTTTGCAGATGCCTCTTTATCACCCACCTGCTCCTGCGACTTCGATTCTGACTCGGTGGCGTTAGCATTCTGAACACGCAACACACGTGCAAGTCATGCAACAAACAGCCAAAATCAAAAACAGCAATCAGCAATGCAACTTAATATTCTTTCAAAGCTTTCCAACTCGTTAAAAAAAAAATCACCACATGATTCCTGCTATAAAAATCACTTTTAGTGTTTTCCGAGACTTTATGTCCAACTTGATTCACACTCATCATCACCAAGTTAAGATATTGAATTTTTTTAAATACACAATATCTTATGAATTTTCGACAGCTTTGGCTAGTCGGGCGGTATAACTGCTTCACATCTGTCTTCTTCGGGCATTAAGTTTCAGTCCGTTCTCCGTCTCCAACTACGTCTTCATTTTGTGTTTTGAAAAACGGCGCCTTCCGTAGCCTCTCGTATTTACGATGTTGCTTGTTCCAATGCGTTTCTAGGTGAGCGCTAACCTCTCTGCTTATTAAATGGCTAATGGTGGGATTTGATGGCCCTTGTAAATTCATTAATTTCTTGTGCTTTCTGGTGTGCTCAACAATAGCGAGGGACTCTAGTCCTCGTAGATGTGCGTCACTTCTGTTGTTAGAAATTAGGAGCGTCTCGGTATTTTTCCAGTCAATCGGATGCTTCGTCTCCATGCAGTGGCTGGCTATGCTGCTGGTTTCAACTTTGTTTCGTACGTCCGCATGGTGTTGTTTTACTCTAGAAATTAGGAGCGCATTGGAATGAGCAACATCGTACAGTAAATAAGAGAGGCTACGGCAGGTGCCGTTATCCAAAACACAAAACGAAGTCGTAGTTGGAGACGGAGAACGGACTAAAACTTAGTGCCCGAAGAAGACAGATGTGAAGCAGTTATACCACCAGACTAGCCAAAGCTGTCGAAAATTCGTAAGATATTGTGAGATCGAGTTTTGAAAGATCTAATATCTTAACTGGGTGAAGATGAGTGTGAATCAAGTTGGACATAAAGTCTCGGAAAATATTGTAATTTTTCATCGTAAAGAACTCCATCATTTGTTCACTTTTAGTGTACGTAACGTGTAACCTATAAAGTTGTGTGCTGCAAAAGATGCAAATTAGCACATTTTTTTTTTTAATGTATTTTTTGGCACCATATGTGATCTGTAGCAAACTAATACTCAAGTAGCTGAACCGACTAGACTACAGGGAGAAGAAAACCACAGGATTCGTAGTTCGAACAGAGAAACTAACAATCATTGCAGGGGACAGAGATAAAGTACGGAACAATTCACAGTACATCCCACAGCCGCAAAGAAGCCTGGTAGTCTCCCATATTACCCTGACCAGCACACACTAGCAAGGACTTTGCCCACATCCCTTTTCCTGTCACCAAACATGTCAGGCCAGGCTGCAGACCTGACATCCGCTAATAACTTCTTTAATAAAGAAGAGAGCAGCAATTGTTTACTAATGTTCATCATGATGCTTTGCAAAAACCTGCCGCTGAACTACTAAATCACGATTAATACAACATCAAAAAATGTAAAATACAGATACTCTTCTCGACTGATAAAAAGTTAAAACAAACTATCCAAGATTAGAGCCAAATTCTAATGGAAATTTTCTGACTGCAGAAAAAAATTCATCGATTCTTATAAAATTGTTCGTCGAAGCGTATTAAAATTTGTATTCTCACCACAAACTGTATTTTTTGTTGACATCTATCTCCTCCGAGACGGTCGACCAAACTGGACGAAATTTTGTATGGTGAGAGGGACACGTAGGGGATGGTTAAGCCAACAAATTTCACAATCGGTCATGCTGTTGAGGAATAATGACCAACAACGTTTTTCAAGTTTAAGCCAATGGGAATTTCGTTACTCTTTCAAAGAGAAGGTTCACTCGCGGCATGAAATGCTGGGGGAAAACACACTGAAGAATGCCTGCATGAAATGCGGGGTGCCCTCGACATGTGAGGTAACGCGTAGGTCCCTGGCTGTCTGTGGAGGGTAACTCGAAATGGTAACTATTGCTGTCCTCGAGCGCTACACACCAACATTTCAAGGGCGCATTGCCTTGAAGACTCAGTATTGAGGGAGGACCGTTGATACTTTAGTTTACAAGGCCCTGTTTTAGCTTGCGATTTTGAGAACGCTAAGTAAACGATTAGCCACGAAACTTGGGATTAACGTTTACACGATTCATTTTTATGACCTACTAGCAACCCAAGGCAATTCAATACAGATCACCCAGTATTAGTCCCGATACCTTTATCGGTATCGAATATCCTTAAAATGGGTTTAAACACAGCTAATACATTGAAGAGTAGACACAATGAGTAATTAACATGCATTAAAAAATTGTAATTTTCACCTTATCTTTTGTTTTATTTGCTGCATCTTCAGCAGATTTGCTCTCCCCTTTTGTCTCCTCTGTAAGGTTAGGAGACTGGTCCGATTCCTCGTCGGCTCCGCCTGAGAATAATTTACTGATGGTACTGCCTAACTTTGACAATGTTGACTCCATGTCACTTTCTTCCTCAACTTCTTCTTTCTTCTCAAAGACGGATTCAACCTACAACAATTAACAAATTACAACTTTCATTTTCACCGATAATGGTAGGCTAATACTCGTATTGGTTTGGTTAGGGCAGCGCTGCTTGACACGACCTCGTTACAGAGGTAGGAGGAGGAGGAGGGGGAGGGGGAATTGCAACAGTTTGCCGCTATTCTGTGGGAATCTACCTGAGGTAAAAAAAAAAAAACATTCTGTTCCTGTGTGATAATGCTGCTACGGTAAACGAAGGTCATTCACCAATTCAGACAATCACGTGCTTGAGACACAACTGACTATGTGTGCTCTTCATAGCAACTTTACCACAGCTGCCTCCCTTGTTCCAGGAACTAATACATTCACAGAATCCACATACAAAGCTTCTAGTCACCATTTCTTTGTCTCGATTGCAAATGGGGGAAATTCCTGCCACTTCCACCTCATCTGAAGTATGAACAATCTCTACCAAGAGCATTACTGCATTGCCTGCGATGCAGCACAGTTACATTGCTTATTGCTTCAGTTTATGCAATTTCCTCCAGAAAAATTCAAAAAATTCATGGCTTAGTCGTTGCCACATCTGCAACAATGCATTAACAAGACTCGTCAGTTAGCACAGACTCATTCAAAAAATTCAATTCTGGTAAAAATTCATTACCTTCTTAAATTTCCCACAGATTTTACACTAAAACTAGACATTTGTCGAAAAATTCCAGTCAAGCGTAGTATGCAACTGAACCCTTTAACTACGCGAGTTTCCAATACAAAATAAAATCGATTCCAGTCAAAATGATAACCTCAAAAACATTGTTTCTTCAGATTTGACATCCCATTATGTCAGCTATTGAATCAACAACATTATTCCAACGATACAAGAATCCAATAGCTCAAATGTTTTTTAAGTTCTATTGTTAAAACTGGTAATGGTAAGCCATTTTTAATCACAGATCCACATAATCAAATAGGTATTATCATCTTAAACCACTGAGGGAAAAAACGCTTCTTGCTTTGTACACACCTAAGCTGTCATCTAAAAAGACTGCAGTAGGTCTGTTCTGATGCCACTTTTTAAAATCAGATACCAACACTGGCAAGCAAAGTGTCGGCAAAACCGATCCGATCTGTTATATAATAACAGGAAAATATTCAACCAATGTAAGTAGCTCAGTCAAATCAAAACTTTCCGACTTTCTAAAAAATGAATTCAATGAGGATGAAAGGTGAAACTTTGTGTTAGGAGGACAAAACATTATGCGATCTATGTTGCAAAACCACAAAAAAAGAATTTACATCGTATCAGTTTTAAGTACAGTGAAACCTCATCTTAACGATATTTAGGAGTCCTTGGAAGTACGATGTTATATCAGGTATATTGTTTTAAACAAAACACTTTTGCTTGCATTGTTGCTTGAAGAGCCTCGAGTAGCATTGCTATAACAGATTTATTGTTGTAAGCGGTATTGTTATAACGAGGTTATAACTACATCAGATGAAAATGGAGTACACCGATCCGTTCCATGGTATCAGCATGATACAATACTAGTATTGCTATTGAAACTGAGCCTGCCATGGCTTTCAATTCTATAGTCTAAAGGAGAAGATTTAATATCCCACTCATGAGAGAAATATAAAAGCCAAAGTTAAACAAGCGTGCTAAGACTTACCAAATCTAAAGTTAGCAAGCCGCTCTCGTCCATTCGGAAATGGGCCTTAACACCACGTGATTCACTTCCGTCTGTCGAGTGTTTAGCTATGGCTTCTTTGATTCCACTAAGATGTACCTGGCTGATATTCAGTGAGCCAAATATCCTATAAAGATAAATTTTCATGTCCAACTTATTTAAAAAGTTGATTTCAAACAGGTACCCTGAATGTACATCATTCACATGCCATGGTTCGTAATTGTAACTTTTTTTTTTTTACATACACAGGGCTTTCATAAACCATCGACATAATAAGAACAGATAAAACAAGAGTCATTTTAGCAATAGAGAATACATATCTTATGTGTGTGCCCTTCTACCCTCTAGAAATAGAGGCGTTAAAAATTAGAAAAAGGTATGGAGAGAACTGAAGTTTTTCTGTAGTTTCGTTAGGAACACTTTGAAATTGTGAGTGTGGCACGTTCTTGGAGCTAAAAGCGTTCGAACTATTTAACGCATTGTTGCAGCTAGCATGAGCATTGTTGTAAATTTACACTTAATGAGCAAATGTAATGTTGAAAGACAGAATTTTCCGGTGATTCCGACAGTTGAGACACAAAGGTGATCCGAAGACCCGTTAGAAATATATGGCGCAAAAAGGAAGACATTTGTATTGTTCAGGTGCATTTTTTACTGTTACAATCACGTGGATCACATTACATAATGGATCTCTTTTTGCAACGTAGCAATGAATAACGGCAAAAATATTCATTCTTTGCACGGTAACAAAGAAACAGTAAGAGCATTCGGCAGGGTGAAGGGTATTGTCAATTACGTAGTAACGATCGGTAACAAACGAAATATTACATCATTTTACTTTATTAAACATTTTAAATTGAGCACTTTATCAAGTCAATCTAGCATGATGGTTAGGGCGTCGCCCTACTGATCTAAAAGTTGCGAATTCGAATCTCATCCAAGTGGTGAAAATGGCTTATTAGTTTAAAGACAAGTAGGAGGTACAGCTAACGCTAGGCAAACATAACTTAAGTGTTAATGACATGCATCACATTCCTTGTAATTTGATTAGGCACACAATTCGATCAGGTCTTATCACGAATTGTAACTCCTATCCCAATGCAACTAGGGCTGTGCAGATACTGGTACCAGGACCGGCTGCAAGTATCTCTGGTACCGGTATCAAACCGGCACCGGGTAAACAAGTACCGGAATCGGCTTGGTTTTTCCCAAAATATGCATTTTCGTATATTAATATGGCATATTGTTCCCGATGCTACTAAAAATTTGCCAATAACTAAGTCAGTAAAGGATTAGGCCCACAAGTAGAAAATGTTTACTTTAACACAAAATTTTTTACATGATCTCGTTGAGCAATAAAGTGTTTAGCAAAACAAGACAAAGTGTTTAGCAAAACAAGACAGTGTTTAGCAAACATATGGTACACCATTAAATTATTAACGTATCAAAACTGTGTTGACTTAAGTTATCGTTTGACGTAGGGATTGGCACCGGCATAGTATCTGCAATGACCTAAAGTACCGGTACTGGTATTAAACCGGTATCAGGGAAAGTGGCACCAGCACAGCCTTAAATGCAACTGCTCAAAGGGAACACAATTGCTTGGCTACATAGGTCTAGCAGGCTAGGGCAAACTACATCGTTCAAACAACATGCGGAAGTATTCTTCAGTTATACACAACTTCTATTGTTGTAGCCGTGTCATGCCTTGTGCTGTAACATGATCATAAAATATGTATTCTTTCCTGCTTTTATTTCAAGTCTACGATCACAGCAGACACTGCTGGACAATAGGAAACTATAGTTGCTGATGATGTCAGTTACGCAGCAGTGTGGGGAACATCCCAGCTCCCTTCCGTAAATCAAACTAAGGACTTGGGGGTTACCATCGATAGCAACCTCAATTTTTCGGATCACGTTGCCTCTACCATCAAAAAGGCCAACACTGTCTCCCTCATGATCTGCCGCACTATTTCTTTGCGCCATCCGGATGTTTATAAGAAACTGTTCCTTGCCCTCGTCCGGCCTATTCTCGAGTATGCCACAGATCTGTGGCGCCCATTCTATAAAAAGGAGCTTCGTGCGCTCGAGCGTGTGCAAAGACGTGCCACCAAGTGTGTATCAAATTTAGCAGATATCCTGTATCAAAGACGCCTGCATACTCTTAAACTGCCTTCACTATGGTGGAGATTCGTTCGTGGTGCCACTATCACCCTTTACAAGATTTTGCAACAGGGCTACGGAGGACCAGTTCTTCGCTCCCACTTCCAGGTCAATACCCGGGCACAAACGCGCGGTCATCCGCTAAAACTCGCTGTCAATTACCATCGACACGAGTGGGCGCGTCACACCTTTTTTGCCCGGATTATTCACATTTGGAACGCCCTCCCGGAGACCGTTGTGCTTACCTCAAGCACCAACGCCTTCAAAAATGCTTTTGATAAGCACTTCGCTGAAGCACCTGAACTTATATACTTCTTTGAATAGGCATTGTATTTTTGTAATTTTCTTTTTCTTTTTGTGATTGTAGTTGTTGACGGTTATTGTTTGCATAAGGTATTGTGTTTTGTTGATATGTTATGTTTTATATTGCATTTTGTAATGACCGGAAAGGGCGATTTAATGCCAATTAATTAAAGTTAAAGTTAAAAGCTGTTTGTTTCTTTGGGTATGAACAACTGCCTCCCTTAATGAAGTGAGGTAATTACTCCCAAGGCTCCAATGTTTCACAAGTTAACAAAATTTGTGATAATAATGAACTCAAACAAAGCACGAAAATACGGGTTCACAACATGATGATTCTCGCAAAATGTGTAACGCAAACACACACTACGTACGCAGGTGATGGCGATCGACTGCCAACTTCAGGCAGCAACATTGACTGGCGCAGCACTCGTGCACCAGAGCATTGCATCGGTGACAACCATAACTACAGTACTCACAAATTCTTTTTCTGGTAGCTTTAGGCAGGAAAACCTGACATTCCGATGCTTAAGAACAAACTTAAAAAAAACTACAGCTTCAACTTCAACTTGTAAACTACAGCTTCAAAATTAATTCAGATCCCATTTTCAAAGGCAGACAACCAACTAAATAAGCATGCTGCATCGGTTTAATGATTACGATTTAAACATGTGTCGCAGCACTGTAACGACATGCAACAAGCCTCTTTCAAATTCAAATGTGCTAACCAAACGCTAATCATTACGCACAACGTCCTTTAATGGTTACGAGTTACGACACATAATTAACAATTTTCGACGTATAACAAATACTTACTTCTGGTCTTCAGGACTAAGGTTCATAGTTCCATAATTAACACTGAAAGCGAAGTCGTCCTTGGCAAGGCGGTTGAAGGTCATCACTTTCTTCAATGGGTAAGGGTTCAACACACCAAAAAGAGTGCGACTCACCACCTTCACTCCCTTACTACCATCCTCAGAATCCAAGTCTCGTTCAAAATCAACCTAGAACCAGAAGGAAACTATTTTTTCTCTGGCTTCCTCACAAATGGACTACTGTAGTTCATTCAGACTAATTTACACCCCTTACTAACCTGAATGGGGTACATGACAGCATCTTTGACCACGAACTTCTTCACTTTAAATCCCTGGGACAAATGAGCAGCCTGGTAGACAGCTCCCATTGCAGCAGCTTCGTCGGTATTCAGGTTTTTGCCTAACTCAGGCTTCTTCACCACCTCCAGTAGCTTTTCTTGAACACGTGGAATGCGTGTTGATGCCCCCACCAAAATAACTTGATCAATATCATCCTGCAAAACAATTTACTGGTTGATGATAATGTTGCAATACATAATTAACTTCTAAAAGCTAATGCATTCGTAAAATAAATTTTGATATTTTACAGTTTCTCCTACTTCGAGTTATCAGCATTTGCTAGTCTTAACTATTTTACCGAATCTGGCTATTGCCCAAATATCCAACAGCCAGTGCCGTCTATTGACGTACTTCCGAAATTTGATTGGCCCAGTTGTTACCTGATAGTTGAAAAATATGATGACCAGAAATTGCGAGGACTATTGCAATGTCAGACTATTCTGCTTACTTTTAGTTTATCTTCTACTGCACTTATTTTTATTTCATCAAAGAGAAATAAGAATAAAAAGGTTCAAGAGTTCTACAAATCAAACATTACTGTCGCGGAACATAAGGATATTTCGCAGAAAACCTTAAAAAAGACTTGGAATAGTTCTTAGCTACGTTATAAGGCTGGGCCGATCAGCTTTTTTTCCACTCTAGCCGATCTTCAGCGGATCATTAAACGAAAATCGGCGATGCCAAATCCCGATAACCAATCCCAAATCCCAATTAAGAAAATCTAAATACTGAAGTGTGTACTGAAAAAATTACTTTTGAAATCAATGCAGAAGTTTTAAAAACCACTCCGGTCTATAAAGATCCACGTGTCAGTCTGAAGTTTGCAATGCCTCATAAATGGAATTTTTTCCAAACACAAAACCCATTCCAATCTTTAATATTCAGCCTTGTAACTTCTAAACAGTAAGAAATAACAACTTGGGATTTAAACCATCGGAAAGCTGGAGAACAAACTTTCGAAATGGTGTATGTAAGGCACAAATATCTTCAGTTTGGTTTATTACTAATCTATCTGGATTTAATTTAACGATTCCAATTTCTACAAAATTAAAAAAAAACATTTTTTGGAATTCACCAAAAATTCATGTGGACTTAGAGCATCCGAAAAATTTGGTAAGATGTATTTTACCAACTGTCATGTCTTCAAAAAGACACAGTAAACACCGCTTGCCGGTTTTTGCCGTTTAAAACTGTGTGTGTCTGTTCATGGTGCAGGCGAAAGTGCATGCCATGCAACAACAATAGAAAGTCTGGTTGGGCATTTACTTTTTTCAATATCAACAAACGAAGCACATTAAATGTAAAAAAAGAATATCAACATTGAACCGACATCGGAAAAAAAACAAGTGTCTTAACACTATAATTTTCCATTTGAGACACAAATCTGGACTTCTAATGAAGTTGATCACCAACAAGATTTAACACGAATGGAAACAAGACAGCGATTGGCTTTGCTACAGTATTAAAAAAATACGAGCAGCCACAGAAAACAGGGGTCCCTGGAAATGGTTACTCCTGAAACAACAGTTTCTTCAGTTAACTATTGAAATCGCAAGCTCACCTAAGAATTTATCACTCAAATAATTATTTCTAGTTACCGTGCTAAAACTTACGGGTGGCTAAATGAGTGGTTGGATAAGTTTCATGGCAAGAGAAGGCAGAAGGGGATATATGTAGGATGGCACGAATGATACTGTTTAAATGTAACCGGTTGTTTATATCTACCCTTTCCACCACATACTCGCCTTTATACGCGTCTCCATGAATCACAAATATTCCCATTTTTACGCATCACACATATCTCGCACTTCAAATACTGAAACATAATTTTTAAGCAGTATAGTTACATATTTGAAGTCGTGGTATTAAAGATGCCTGGCCATTTTACACTTAAAAAGAAAACTTGCTGTGGTTCATTACAAACAGTTCAAAAGTTGCAACATAATTTCTACTTTGATGCGCAATTGTCGAGAAATTAGCAATTTTCACGACGAAATGGGGATGAAAGTTCTCTTAAATATTGGCGAAGTAAAGGATTAAAGGGTTTGCTAATACAAAACTGAAAAACTTTCTGGGATTGGGTAAATTTGCGTTTACCTTTTATCTGGAAATTCAGTTTGGTGTTTTAGAGGGACAGTTAAAAAGCAGTGTGCACCCTGAAGCAGAATATTTTCCACTGTACAGTCACGCACATTTTGAGACTGTCAAATGTTCTGCAGGAAAGTGAGTGCCACACACCTTTGTTTAAGTATAAATTTCTACGGTAGCATACGCAAAAATGTTGCATTAAAATCATTGATTATTTTATTGCAGTATTCTAGCTTTACCAAAGCTACATCGCCAACTTTAATGCTCTAGATGCAAATTTCCAGGAATTCTGAAGTTGACGCATTAAGAAATGTTAAGGATTAGCATAACTAACAGTGCATCAGACTTACTTACCAGTGTCATGGCTGCTTGCTTTAAGGACGATTCCACAGGAGCCCCGACACGTTCAAAAAGATCAGCACACATTTCTTCATATTCCACACGAGTAACTGGCGCTCGAAAGTCGATATCCTCCAACAGGTTCTCAACCTAAAATGACCACGAGACATTACACACACACAGACCACTATAGAAGAAAATTAGAGAAAAGACATGTGTTAAGACTTTGCCAGGGTTCCCTTCCAGTCAATATCGAACTCTGCTTACTTCTGGGATAGGCTAACCAGTTGTCAATTTGAAAGAAATTTGACATCCAAGGCCGCTTTAAAAAAAATTGTTCTTATAAGGTGTTTCTAAAAACATAAGTCCGTAATGGCAAGCGATTTTTTTTAATTTCACTATTTTTTGCAAGATTGTCACCACTCCAAAGAACTAAAACAAACAACACATTTGATCTACAGTCAACACAACACCATGAGTTCACATGTAACGCACATTTACAGGTAAAATTTTCAGTGGCCGATATCCGCCACCTTCTTCAGTTCAAGACTTGGAGACTGCAAGCAACTGTACAAACGTTCACAAATTTGAATAATGGTGTACGATCTCAGGAGGACTTGCTCAAGCTCTTGCTTGGACAGCTCGCGGCGTTGACGGTGCCACCATTTTCCTGAGCTGATGGCATGAACAGTCTCCACTGTCACTCAAGTTGGTACACTAGTAAGGTAAGGTAGGAAGGTTTTTGTTTAACAGAAGGATATATTTTCACAGAAGCACAAAATTGACAGGGATTCAAGAGCATCAAGATGGTTTTTGTTTTTCGAGTAGGAATTCAGTAGTACTCAGGTGTTCCCCCAGCTTGGTTTTTACTAAGGCTGTACCGAGCACATTTTTTCCTGCCGAGCCGATTCCGAGCCGAGCGCTTATAAAATGCCTGGTACACCGAGCATAACCGAGCCGATCAGTGATGCCGAGCAGAACCGAGCAGCTGTAGTAATCCCAGGGGTGGTGCCGGGAGTACCAGCTTTTTTTTTTACATTTTCTCACATTCCAACTTGTTTAATTTTTTTCACATTTTTTACATACCTGCTTTTCATTTTTTTCACATGCCTACTTTTCAGTTTTGTATCACTATTTCTTTTTTATCACTATATATATCACACTATTTTCACAATTCTTCAAAACATTTTTTCTTTTGTAGTAACCATTGTAATTTCTTTGTATTTACACACAAGAGAGCGAAAGCAAATTCAAAGCGACTCCGGCAATAAACCAATCCATTTTTTTTCGCGTGCTAACAACATACAAGCCTACGTAACTCCGGGCCCAAAATGAAGACGGATAATTGTTTTTGTTTTTTTCCTTCTTTAGTGCGTTTTGCCTTTTTTTTCGCACCATCACTCGTGTTTTTTATATTTTCCCCTTTTTTTACCACTTGCAAATTTTTACATTTTTTAAACTGGCAGCTGTAAGTTTGCCGCGCTCCCAGCCGAAGCCACGGCGCCAGAAGGAGAGAGAATTTTGCTAGGTAATTCCAATAGGAAATTCCTAGGATATTTTACATGCCACAATCGACATGAGCACGAGCCATTCTCTTCCCGGAAATACCAGGAGTGGCTGAGGTCAGGATCGAACCCAGGACCTCTTGCACATGAAATGCTTGTACATGAAATGGCCGTGCTAACCATTAGGCTACCTGGCCCCATACACACCGGCAGCATACCTGTAATCAGCACTCGCTAAATGCCACGCAGGTTCTAGACAGGATAATTCTTTGTACTAAAACAGCCTCCTATAGCAGCAACCACAGGCTGCTATTAGTTTCGTAAACTGAAATTGATGACGTAAGGACATATCTAATGAGGCCAATTAAACCTGCATTAACAACCATTATTATAACAAAACAAGTAATTTTTATTTCGAGTTAAATTACTTTTAAGCTAATAAAAGTTTTAACAATTGACCATTCAAAATAATTAAATGAGTGCTGTTGACACTGTAACACAGAGGTTTTTCTTAATGAAGGTAAGTTTCTTAATTTTTTTTCAGGTTTCAGCATAAAAAAAATATTTAATCTGCACGAATTACCTGCAAATTTAGTTCCTTTATTGAATTCTGCGGTAATCGTTCAACTTTCCTGCAGCAGGAACCATGCATAGACCATAATCATCGAACTGGAATCCGACAAACTGAAGCGTGCGTTCAGGGTCCATTGGCCCCAGGATCGCGTGCCAAGACTAGACGTGAGACGCGGTGCTCGGCTCGGTTAAATGGACGTCATGCCGATCATGCTATGCTCGCCGAGAATCGGCTCGGCAGCTCGGTATCGGTACAGCCTTAGTTTTTACCAATTCAAAACAAAGTGTTGTATCTTAATCTAAAGGTGGCAATAAAAGTTGCACAATATTGAAAGATTACAACTGACCTGGGCAAAATGGTCGTTGTTGGCGCTCAGTACCATTTTCACACGTTCTGCTTCTTTCAACAGTTTTGACATGGCTCTTGGGACTTTGAAAACATCAGTTTTTGTCTTTTTCTGCTCGTTGAACGTCTTAGCTAAGTGGTCTCTTAGTCTCAGAGTAAATTCGACTCCACCAAGAGTTCGATCATACCTGAAACAATAAAATTTCATTTGAATACAATATCACTAAAGTCTGGCCAAAGCAACTTTTCCAAATTTACTTGACTTCTCCAGGTTTTCTAGACTAATGGTAACAGTTTTCTACATCAATTCTGGTACTGTAGCAGACAAGACCTTAGCCGCTTCCCTCCCCCCATAGAGAATAAATAAAGGCGTAAACTTTATCATTAGAACTTTAACTTTTGTAGTAAAATATGTGACAAAAGGTGTGCCATGATTAATACAGTATAACACTATGCAGAATGTTATATGTTCACTGTCTGAGCACCACACAGATGTGAACTTTTTTTTCCCTTAGCGCCAAACTTTCCAGAACTTTTGCTAAATTCCGTGACCGGCTAAATTTTCTCTAACTTGGATAATTTGCTAACCAATCAGATAATTTGCACTACAAGTCGCTCACGTTTTTTTAAGCATTACAATTTTAGTAAATGGTAAATCCAGACATACACAACATAGGTTATTAGCCTTTTGAAGTCCTGAGATCAGGGCACATCTTTGGAATATGAGAAATATACTACTATCTTACTAGAGAAAGCAGCAAAATAATTAAAATTATTGACTTTAAGTTCAAGTTAATGAGGTGTTGCTGCATTTGTATTCTGGGAATCAATACTTATATTCACTTACCCAACACCAAGAATGCTCAACTGAGGATTAGTTTCTGTAAATCCTCGCTCTTTTGTTTTGACCACTTGATAGCCTACATGGAGATAAATAAAGTCTATATTAAAATTCAAGGAGTCTACTTCAATACTGTCATTATAAGTACCAACTAGCCGCATAGCTCACTTTGTTTTCTACATTGGCATTGTCTCGCTTTGCTCAAGAAGCTTACTTATTACTTTTCACATACCATCTGACTGATATTTCATGCCCAAAAAAACCCTGCACCTTAAGTACAGTTTAGATGACTACATATTATTTCGATATTCCTCTAGAGTATTGATCCCAGACTTGTAATGTTTGCATTCTGCATCAGTCTATCAACTCTACGCTCGAGCATATTTCTTGTTGAAATGGTATAGGTCAACTGAAACTTCTATAGGCTGAATGACGTCCCACACCAAAAATGATTACAATGTAGCAGGCGCTTTTCCATAGACCATTTCATAAACAACAATATGGTCTATAAAATATGGCTTTATTCGTTTATTAAAGTCTTCACAGATTTGTATATTAGTATTCCCCATCTGTCACATGTGTCCTCTTATTCGGCGTAGTTGGTCTTCCATTTTCCTTAGAGAAAAAAATCATATGAAATGAAATACTGTTCCATTTGTTTACCAATGAATCAAAGAAGACTTGTAATGTTAGTATTCTGCATCAACCTGTAGAATCTATTGTGTTCTGCTAATGACCTTTCATCCGACGTAGTTAGTCGCTCATTTTCATTACTGAACATATTTTTAGTGAACTGTTTCCGATGACTAATGCTAATTTTCGCTTACTCACTGTACGCAAACTATTCCTCAAGAACGTGACTGAATCTCTGTAACTGAACTGCATTCTTTCTCTGTATTTGTGTGTTCCTGCCTGTTTTCACTAAGGCTGGGCCGATCTGCTTTTTTTCACCCCAGCCGATTAAATGAAACCGGCCGATACCAAATCCTGATAACTGATCCCAATTTCTCGATACAAGATTTTGGCCCATATAATAAGGATGTGTGAAATTAGCATGAGGAGCCTGGCTGTGAGAAATTGACCTGTAGAGCCTGGATATGAGCCTTGGTCTGTACAATCTTGAAGTATAATATGGGCCTGTAAGGCTTTGATGTGCGATATTAAGCATGTAAGGCCTTGATGTGCAATATTGGCCAGCAAATCCTTGGTGTGTGGTATTGGCCAGCTAGGCCCTGATGCATGATATTGGCCTGTGATGCCTTGATGTGTAGTATTGACCTGTGGGGTCTTCCTGTGTGGTTTTGACCTAAAGTCATGATTAAAGGGGTTGGCATGAAGGGCCTGGATGTGTGCAGTTGGCCTGTGAGGCCTTTGGTGTTTGGAGTTGTCAGACAGCCTTATTGATTTTCTATACCAATTAACTTTACATCAAATATTCAGGGAAACGAAAAATGAACTTGTGCATGCAGTTTAACCTGTAACCAAGACGGGCCTGAATCTTATCAACTTATTATTACATGTTCCACGCTCACAAAAACACTTACCAACAATAGTTGATGTAGTACTGCTTGCCCCCATATCATAAAATAATATCCGCTGCATTGTGGCATTGAAGTCTTTCCGACGAAAGACACCATAGTTAAGAGCAACTGGGAAAGAAATAAAATGTTAAGAATTGTTTTATGGTAATAATTTAGACATGCAACCATCCTACACCATACAGTTACCGGAGTGAACTAAATGCCACATCCCAACTTACTAAGTTCAGCTGGTGATACTGACATTTTATGTAATGTGTAATTTTACCTGCAGTGTTGGTACTGATTAACTGTAAAACCTTTAGGTTGGCGAGTTCAGCAGCACGCATGACTGCACGACGTTCGGCTTGGTTAAAAAAGCATGGAACTGTGATGACAACGTCTTTAACGGGTTGACCTAGGAATAAACGTTTAAAGAAATATGAAGGTGTTTTTTTTTTACTTAAACTTTGTAGAAACTTAAACATTATAAAACACTTAACATTGGCAATTACTTGCCAATGTAACGCACTTAAATAGATTTTGGTGAATTTCGTACTGTACGACCTTACATTGTCGCTGGCCTGTTTGACAGCCTGTTCCATGCGAGTCTCGCTTTGATTGGATTTAAATAGAATATCAATTTAAATCCAGGGGAGCAAGATGCAAGAAGCAAGAAGTTAAAGAGGTAAGAGAAGATTATTATTACCTTACGAAAAATGCCAAAGCATATTTAGCCACGTTAAAATGGCAATATTGAGAAGTAAATAAAGATTCTACCAGAGAATATATTCTCGCAGGAGAATCTTACCAAGTTCCCCAAGTAAAATCCGACGAAGCTGTGTTAACAAGTGGGATGTCCCTTTGCTTATCGGCACTTTCATCTCACTCCATCGCATAAAGTTAGCCTGTAATATATGCAAAAACCGTGTCACTTCCAGTCCCCACCTGCCCTACACTTAATCCCTTTAACCACCCTTTAACTGGGTGGTGGGAAAGAACCCTACGCCAGGGAGGCAGGCGGGAAATTTAAGAGACTCTGCGAGAACAAGTTCCCTGGTAGAATCCACCCACACACACCTGTACGGGTAGTGTATACCCTTTCTCTGTTTTATTTATCAAATAACGGTGTGGAAACAAAACAACACAGTAGCTATATAAATTCACAGGCTTATCTAACTCGCAGCAAAAATTGTTAGTTATGGTTTTAAAAAAATTGCAGAAACCACAAACAATTTCAACCTTTACCTGCAAAATCTTGTGCGTACTCTCGTGCTCGATGCAAAACCATTGACAAAAGTTCTTCAACACTAAAATGTGCCTCACTAAAACAATACGTGGATAAAAATGCCATTAGATGGAATACTTCACCACACCATCACTGGAAATAAGGGAAATGCAAAACAAACTTACTCCTCCTTTTCAAAAATTACTGTATTCGTAATTGGATCTGAAATAAGTCTATGATACGCAAATCTTTTTTTGTACAACTGGACCATTGGATTCTCCAACTTCTTGCCCAGCAAGTCAAGTAAATGTGTGTAAGTAAGCTCGGGAAATCGTACCCTCTGCAAAAGACAAGAGAAGATTACCCCTACAATACTTCTTGTAACTTTCAACCATTTACGTATAAACTTCTTAGTGCTAAGCAGAATGTATATTCTTACCACATTCAAAGCATCTTCACCTATTTCCCTCTCTCCGTCTCGGAATGATATAGCCACAGGAGTTTTTCGCTTGGATTCTCTGAAGCCAAAACATTATTATTATTATTGGAGCGTAGCTCCTTACGCAGTGAGTAGTTGGGGGTTTCTTTGTAATAACATCACGCCAAAACTTCTGAACCACATTTGAGAAATTTTTTATGTTGACCAAGTACAACTCAAGAGTGTCTTTTTTTTTCAGATTGAAGATACGGCAGCCTATATTTTGAACCGGGAACTATGGAAAATATATCAGAAATTGCTAGTTAGAAACCCATGGTTTTATTTTTGGTGTGTGTTAATTGGAACAGCACGAATTTCACATTGAATAATGCATTGTACAAACAAAGAATATATTAGTTTTAAGGATCAGCAATTCAGGTTCATGTAAAACATGCAACCACATTATCAATCAACAAAAAATTGTTTTATAGTTGAGAATAAAAAATTAAATGAAACGATCCGGGGAGAAATTGTTGACGATTAAGTACAGAAATGATAGGGAGGGAAAAGGTGTAAGGAAGGCAGGATGGAAGGAGGGGGGAAGGAGGGGAGAAGGAGGGATGGAGTGGGGGGAGGGAGGGGGAAGGAGGAACATAGTAGGTGACAGGAGAGGGATCAACAATGTAGTGCACCCGCCTTCCCCCCCCCCCCACCTCAGGGGAACTGCCCTTCCTCTCCACAGACATAATCTCATGCACCACTCCTGCACGTCAACATGTAATGGTAATGGTTATTATTAGGCTTGGGACATTGATATCGCACACTGTTTGTTAGGACAAACTCTGGCCATAAGTTTGATATGATGATTGTTAAGTAGCTAAACATAAAAATAAAACAGAATGAATGCTTTTGAGTAAAGTCGAGCGAGAGTGAAAGTGCCATGGGGGAAGGGGAAATTAACCTGCAATTTTACTTTTACAAGAACAGAAAAAAGTTCAACAATGAATTTTACAACTAGCCATGTTACAGGGTTTTACTATAACTTAGTCCATATTACAATGAAGAAGAAAAAATCCATAAACTTAAAATTCCCAAACGATAGGCAGAATATTTAATAAAGCACAGGATAACAAAGGGGAATTTATATAGGCTATACAGTTTGGGCTTAGGATAAGCTATACAAGATTACTGCATCAGTCTGCAACAAGCAAACAACTAGTATCGATCGCAGGACCATTACATCCAGCAAGCAATTACTTCGCAAAGCAAAATAATGCAAGTACTGTAAACTATAAGTCTGCTTTTTTGTTGTTCTACCTTCACTCCTGTTCCAGCGAGTTGCATAAATAATTCAAGCTCATTAAATTTGAACATTAACCTCACGCAGTATGGCAAATTTATAGAATTGTTTGTATACATACTTGTTAAGTGCTATTTCCATAGGAACTCCAGGCTGAAACAAAGCAATACATAATTAACTGCTGTTGGATAATTCAACAATAGGCCTACCTAATCTAAGCTAAGCATGGACTTACCGAAACTATTGCTACCTTCATCCATTCACTACCTAAGTCAACAGACATTACTGCTACAGCATCTACAAAACCAACAAAACCGTGAAAAGTAATTAACCTTTAAGAGATTAAGTGTTGTTTTTATTATGCAGTGTCAGAAAATAGCCTACAGCTTCGTTATGTTTGGAATGTATAGACTGCAGAGACACTGTTTCAGCACGTTAACGGATTACAGCACACGACCTGGTAAAACATTTTAACCGTCGATTCAAAAGCTCATTGATCCTTGCAAGTCTTCATGTAGCCTACTGTTCAAATTGAATCTGATAAATGCACATACATTTATTGACAGGTAGGTACTGGCATCGGTTCTGTCCATCACAGTTGGAATTGTCCAAAAACTAGTTTTATGCCCTACCAAGTAATATTTTGGCCCAAGACAACTGACCAATGCGTCCACTATGTTTAGTTATTTCGTAGTAGGTATTGTGAGTAAGTTTTGAAGTTTTGGTTTGGTTTTCACTGAAACTTCAGTAGGTTTCAACCGTTCGACAAGGAATTTTATAACGCATGTTAAAAAAAGTAAATTTTAGAAATAAATTAGTATTTACTTATCCTAAAGTATACCTTTATATGTATGCTTATTATCGTAAATATTAATGCTACAATGCAGGAACCTTAATTTTAACACTTTAAGAAGGTTCGTTGGCTCACAATCGACCCGCGTGGTAGGTGGGTGGGCTCTCTAAATGCGAGTATTTTAGGATAAGTATAAATACTCACTTTATTTCTAAAATTTACGTATTCATTTTCATCCAAAAATAGATTTATGTTGAAGTTGTCCAAAAGAAGGTGGGTTAGCTGAACCCCGAGCCAAGTGTCCAACGAAACTTTTCAATTTAAACAATATATATAAATATATCCACAGGAATGAAAGGAACTCACTTTGAACACAAACGCTTCTTGTTAAAGAAAGCGCAGCAGAAGTAGCCACAAAAACAACATTCATAGGTCACTACCTCCGGGATGTTAACAGGAATTTTCATTCAAAGTTAGTTCACTGTGTACAGGAAAGTCACTACCCACGTTAATTCAACTGTGTGACAAATTAGCACTGTTCGAAAAGTTCAATTCGCTGTGTACTGGAATGCTCAAATAGTTGGGAGCAGCACGGTGAATCGGTACGGAGAGTAAGAAGCATGTTGCAACACGGAGCGGCGAGCAGGCAAGGGTGATTCAACACATCAGCAAATGATGGAACGCCCAGGCGAGTAGTTGGAGTGGCGATTGGGGCGTCGATTAACGCAGCACAGGGAGTGGAAGAAAGCTATTTGCCAGGGGGGGAATCAAGAATATAGCACTCACACATGTCAACTCGTGTGTAGGAAGAGACGGTTTGGGATGGTGAATGTCATTCGCCTCAGTCGAAATAAGTGCCGATCTGAGTTTGTCAACAGGGTGAACATCGTCAGATTGTACGGTGTGCCCCAGATGGAATTCGCCACTAGAAGTGATGTCTTCCCGACACGCCAATCAATTAGGGCGCATAGAGGTAGTGGCGTTTGCAGGAACACTTACTCTGTGGCGTACAGTTATTCACCTTCGAATCGACGGATGCACTGGCTTGTTGCTGTGACATGAACAAAGCCATTTGGAATGGAAAATTGTCACCAGAATTGGCACTAACCGTTTGAGCCAGCGAGGACACTCTCAAGAAAAAATTTAAGACATATTAAGGATTGAACGCTTACGTTTTAGAGCAACCATCTGTGTCTTGGAAGCACTGACTTTGTGCGAGTGTCAAAAAACAAGTGGCGAATCGTCCACGAAGGAAAGCAATGACGGTACCGGAAGGCGGTACCGGCACGTTCCAGGTCAGGCTTAATGGCAAAGAGATTTTCCGCGGCAATCCGAGCTTCTTCCTCCTCCACTATTGTTTGTTTGACAATGTCCGAACAGAAGGAGGGAGATTCAGTCGGGAGGGCAGTCATTTCTCCCAAAACTTCCCTACAGTTACGATAACAAAGTTTTTGACACTGACTGGGACATCAGAATCCGTACGTGGCTAGTTAGGAACCACGATTGGCGACGTGAACGACACACGTTCAGGGACGGAAAGAGTTTCACTAGGAGGTTAATTTATGAAAACCTAGGAGGAATTCAGTGCACATGGGGAATTTACAGTATGTTCATCATTACTTACATCCGTGGATACTCGTCCAACTTATCTATGCGCTTCAGAAGCCTCCCCCGAGAAAGGTCAGTTCTTCGCCGCACACGTAAAATGGTTTTGATGAGATTTCAGCAATGGATGACACAAACGGCACAAGGATCGTTAATGAAATGACAATTTCGGCATCATAAGCACAAAAGAAGTGTCTCGTGCAGTTTTCCGATGCGTACCATTATCCTCGTTGTTCAAGGTGAGAGCATGTTTAAATTGAGCAGCCATGAAAATATTTGAAGCACAAACACTAGGCGAAGCACAAACACACTTCCAACCTGATCGGATGCTCAGATGATTGTGAAGGCTAAGTGTGGAAGAGCCTACTAGGAATCAGTAGAGCGAAACACTGTGGGGAGCCAACCGAGGAACCAACAAAGCTTCTTAGTAAAGTTTTGAGCACTGAAGCATTAATATTTACGATATTAAGCCTAAATCTAAAGGTGAGAATTTTTGATAAAAGTGAACACAAGAATACTTTTTACCCCTTTTCTTTTTCAGTATTTTACAGAGTTGTGGAAAAATGCTGAAACGTTTAGCAATGTCTTCATAATCTATCCCCCAGGTGTGCAGAATATGCCAGAACGCTAGAACGAGGTTCGTGGGAAATTTCAGAGACCTGTGGAAATTCACTCAAAAATGGCTTGCCTACATGGTAAACGGCTGCGGAAATTTGAAAAATCTGTAGGAAAATTTTGTGGGAAATTTTGCCCAGTAAGAATTTTATGCACCCCTACAGGTGGCACGACAATTCAATAATATCGCGATAAAATTTTTCATTTATTATCATATAGCACTTTTTCTAATTTATCGAAGTGTCGTGCAAACCCTGATGCTTAAATTATCAGTATCTCGGAAGCCGTAAAAGCTAGAAACAAGCGCTTTGCGGCGATGCGTGTGGAATTACAAGGGCTCCAGACCAAGTGTGCAGTACTGTTGCTAGCCACTTTAGATGATTGGAGTCTAAGTTTAATGCAAACAATATTTAAACATTACGTCGGCACAACTGTTAAATTGTTTTTACATGGTGACGAACTAATGGACAATGGCAAGTGCATTTTTACGTATATTGCCCAAATGGTGAGTGCCACACAAAGTTGCACTTTAAGCTTCAACCCAGGTTTTTTAATGGTTATTTCAGCCTCAAAATTTGTCTTTTCGACTTATTATTGATTATCGCGATAATTTTAAAACGGTTTATCAGGCTAAAATTTTTTTGTATCGTGCCATCCTTACCCCCATCTAGCAATTAAAGTAATAGGTTTATCGCAACGAACTAGTCGGGAACAAAAGGGATCACAAAAGGGATTTTGTTGACGTAGGATATTCACACGATATTAACTCACTTTCGAGGGTGCCCATACATTGGGGGCACGCCCTGTGCCTTCCCCCACCAAAAGAAAAATGCCCTTTCAGGATGAGGTCATAAAGAAAACCATTAAACCCAAGGTTGAGGATTGCATAATTGGGTCCAGGTCCCAATCTCAACATGGATCGGTTATTAACTTCTTTTTACTTTTTATATAATAATAATAATAATAATAATGATTACTCTCCGCAAAAAGTGGGAGTGGGGTTACGGAAGGGCAAGCCACTAAAACTGTTCCCAGCGTTAAAAGAAAAAGAGAGAAAAAGCGAAATTGTATTATGGGAAAGTTATAAAAAGAGTTAGTAAGTCCTTTTAAGGAATTTGTCGAAGTCACAGCTAACTTTCTCTTGAAGATTGACACTGACGTGGCAGAGACTAGCTCCTCGAAGAGCGAGTTCCAAATTGGAACCACACGCACGGCAAAGTATGACTTCCGACAATCCAGGTGGGTGAGCTCGACACGCAGCTTCCGGGAATGGCCTCTGGTGGACGAAAAGGATGTCTGCTCAAAAAAAGGGTAGATCGATTGGTAATAACCCATGCAAAATCTTAAAAGTCATTATGAGGTCAGCCCTGACCCTACGTAATTCTAAAGGTTCCAATCCGGCCTTATGAAGGCGGGAGCCGGCCTGATGAGTCTTCAAACCAGGCAGGCGTTTGGTGAAGGTGCGCTGCACCGCCTCAAGGCGATCAATATCACCCAGTAGGTGAGGGGACCAAACTGGGCTCGCGTATTCCAGAAGGGGTCTTACGACCTTAAAAGCCCAGACCAGTATATGAATGCTAATGACCCCAAAGCATTTCCTAATCATTGCCAGTTTGCGATTGGCTGTTGCTGCAATCGTCGTGCAGTGAGTAGAAAACGATAAGTCCTTGGAGAACCAGATCCCCAGGTCACGGGCACAATCAACAAATTGTAAGTGGGCTCCACCTAGGCCGTAGGACAAAGAGGGATTAGAGGCGCCCACATGAAAAACATAGCATTTATCTAGTGAAAGGAGCAACTGCCATTTTAGCGACCATTCATATACGAAGTTTATATCAGTATGAAGATGATAGCCGTCCAGAAAACAGGTGATGGTAGATCCTGTTTTGACGTCATCAGCGAATTTGAAACGTGTCGCCATAGGTGTCTCAACTGGAAAAGAGAGATCATTTAGAAATACGACGAAGAGTAGGGTTTATGTCTTGGCGTTCTTATTCTTCATTCGCGCGAGATATATATTATCGTAAAACCAAGGTACGTTTTGTTTTTGATTCCGACTAGATCAAAACCGGCTGGTGAGAAGAATAGTGGCTCCCCTCCAATCCTTATATCATTGTGCTACAATTACTTCAATTGGTATGGTGAACAACTTTTGCCATACCATTACTGGGGAAAAGGTTTCATTTGACCAGAAAAACGTTAAACTTGGGACACTTTAGACCTAATCACCTCGTTCGTTTGTGCCCCACACTAGTCTTGGTACCAGTCTACTTGCACAAGGAAGTGGGAGTGGCGGGCTGCTATACTTCTCTTGTTCAGCGAAACCGTCACCTTCCAATACCATCTAGGACCAACGCCATAATCCGTTAACACGCAAATCCACTGACAAGGGCATCATGTTGTAATGAAGAAATGTTGTCCAGTGTAGAAGTGACGACCTCCACAAAAATCTTAAGTCATACACAAGTCTTTGCACGAAGAAAAAACAAGTTTTATTGGGGCCAGGAACAACTAATGGTCGGGTAGTGGTTGTGTACTATTGTAACGATGTTCATCACAGTACCATCGTAGCAAAACGTGGTCGGCGAGTAAGCTCATTACACTATCCAACTTAAGTACCGATTACCCGATGCTGTTTTCATACTCTCGTATGCTAGTGAGTTACTATTTCTACAGTTTACTCGGTTAGAAGCAAACTTGAAAACACACGCTGGGGAGCGAAATGCCTTAGGTTAGATGTTGTAATTTTGTGCACCTTACAGGCTTGTGGCAAATTTCATTTGGTTTTAAGGTGCTGAACAGTTGAAATCATCAATTACAAGCACAGTTTTTCACAGTCTACACAGATAGGTCTAGGTGTACTTTTAATCAATTTGTTACACCAACAAACGAAAAGAACCAACCCTATGCTACTACCCCAGTTTACCACACAACATGCTTTCGCAATAATATTCTTACACACCATTTTCACATAGACAGCTAGCTATTCAAAATGAAAATTTTGAAGGGGGACAGGCCCAAACTTACCCGCAGCAGGTATCAAATGTAGAGGTAATAAACATATTAAGCCTAATAAAAACCACCGTAATCTCACAGGCATCGTATTTCTGTAGGAACTGAAACAAAACAAAAGAAAGAAAGCCGTTCAATTTATAGAAAAATCCAGTAAAAAGGCGAGAGATCGGTGAACTTCAGATGCAACCGCTTAGTAAACACCTGGCTGATTTCATAGAATTTATTCGTCTAACACCACCCACGTGTAGATTTTCGCTCTAAAACCCACTCACATTTCGATTTACCCAATTCCACTTACAACAACACGTGTATCAAAGCCCCAGAACTTACTTTGGCATCGATGTGTGGCACTGCCAGCTTTCTATCATGTTCCACGAGGGGATTTTAACTTGGATGCCGGTGTTCGGAAATGTGGCAGGATGCTATTGGTGTTCGTTGCCACGACGACAGAGGTCGCCACTGTAAAGCACACGTGTATTGGATATTTAAAAGGTGCACCCACTTACCAGTGATGTGACACGAAAGTCA
>JAHWFP010238704.1:0-23816 GCA_023313725.1 Lithobius niger | reverse complement strand
CCTATCCCCTTCTACGTTCGTTTTCAATTTCATTTCGTTCTGGGTACAAAAAAAGAAGAATCCTCCGGCCGGCCGGCAAGTCGGATCAGCTGGTCAAACGAAAATGAGGAGACAAAAAGTGCTGACTGACCAGTGAAAGAAGGAAAGAATGTCCGGTTAGGATATCTCCTCTAGAAAGAGGAGACACGCGTTGGGGAGAAAGTGAGGGAGGGGAGAAGGGGTAGGACAGCTCACATCCCATCCTGCCCTCGAGGAGAGGAGAGTGTTTCCTTGTTGGCGATGGTTTTTATGTCTCTTGAAATTGGAGACTTTTACAGCAACCAACTTAAAAATAGCTTGATTGACACTTTTTAACTGGCGGCGGAATGGACGGAGCTAGCGAAAACACGTGCACCCTTCCAAATTGTTAACAAGGGCGGCAAGAAGAAGAGTTTTTATCGAGTTAAATGGCCGCCAAAGCCAGCTCTACTGGTTTTACTACTACTTTATTAAAAAAAAAAAACCTAGAAAATAAAGTTTCTCTTTAATTTTTTTAAGGTGCGCTTTGTGCCGTGTGAATGAAATGGTTAAGCTAAACCCACAGACCACCATCAGAGGTCCCATATAAGATCACACACAAAAAAATCAGGACTTGGAGGACTTTTACCAAAACCAATATAATTAATGTCAAGGACATTTCCCAAAGACCTTTATTAATCAACGAACTTACTCAAATAAGGCTGCTAAGCTTTAAATAGAGCATAGTGTTTTACTGGGTAAGAGCCAACTAATTTACATCTCAGCAAAACCCTGAAATGGTAATGTTTTAAGCGTGAACGGAAAAAGGTGGAGGAAAAAAAATTGTTTGTATGATTTTTCTTCCTTTTGTCACTGGCTAGGTAGGTCAGTTGTTTGGACTCGAATTTCATCAGGAAAAGTTGTTCTTTTGGCTTTTTTGACCATCGGCTTTTTTCCCACCACCTTTTTCTTCCTAAATTAGTTTTTAAAATATTCCCAAACAACATTTCACGACAACTGTCAAAGTTATTTAAGACAAATTGCCTTTTTTTTATTCACCTTGCTCAAAGCTAGGGCATTATCATAAATAATCTAGGACCAAAAAAAATAAGTGCAAGGACTTTCAAAATATTTAACAATTTCAAGGAATTCAACGCCTTGAATTTCTTCTCAACAAATTCAAGCACTTTGATTCAATACGAACATTATTTTGCTTCAAATGACTTACTAACGCTCAAAAAATTAGTAAACAAGTGTGTACTCTTTAATTACCCACAATGATGGATCCATGTGCAGGACCCAGAAAGCATCAAAATCATATAAAACCCTTAACCCGGCCAGTTGACCACTGAAACGACCAGTGCGATCGAAATATTTAGGTGCACGAGACTACTCCTACTTTAATAATTTAGGCGCATGAGAAACATGCAATCGCATTACCAGCCGACGATTTTGAGGATCAACAATTTAGGTGCTCAACAAATATGTAACCGCATTATCAACCAACGAAAAATTATTTGGTAGTTGAGAACAAAAAGGAAATTAATCAGGGAGCGAAAAATCGGTAACAAACGGGGTAAAAGAGCATTGAAAGAAATTCCATTCCCTTGAGTAAATTTTCACCCAGTGTGTTTAGTTTTTAAACAATTCTTGTTTCATTGCATACATTTACGCTAACTAAGTGAGGAGCAACTGAAAGGGGATGAGTTTAATAAGCGAACAAAAATCAGCGTTTGTTAGCCAGAGTGCGAAAAATGTGATTGAAGAAACTAAGTTTGGTGAAGCGTGGACATACACGAGCAAGCAAACCGTACCAATTTTGTAAAAGGTGCACCCAACACCACTAGCTATTTCATATAAGTGTCGTATTGCTATAGACACCCTAGACTAGACCAAATCAAGGACATCTATCAGCAATTAATCAATTGTTGCAGAACAATTTTGAAGTAAACATCGTGTCTCTAACGACCCCATAACAAAGTAATCAAATAGCACTTAACGCCTCACTGTAATTACTCTATTTATGAGTTAGGTGAAGGGTCGATACCATCATAAGAATTATTTATATAATTTGTTCCTAGGTTACAAACGCTATCTACCTTCCGATAAACAGTTTTCTCTGTAATCCATTGTTAAAGTCTCCATTTCATCACCCGTTACCAATGCTTAAAAAAAGCCATTTTATTTTTATCTGCCACTTGTTGGCTATTTTATACATCTCTGGACAGACATGTTGTTGCTATGGAGACGCTTTTGCCCAACATGTTAACTGAACCGGAAGTGATGTGCATCAACTCTGCTGAGGCAGACATCTTCATTTCACCAAAAGTAACAGGAGTTTCTATCCAAACGTCACTCGCGCGTCTTTCCCCCACTCCCTCCCCTATTCTTATTGGCTGGTGTCCCGCGCGTGCTCCATTAGCCTGTCTTTCCGACCGACCTCTCGCGAGATTCTCGTGCCTTCCGCGATTTTGATGGTCTTCCCCCTTGTCCAATATCTGTCACGTTCTTGGAGTTGAAAAAGGTGATGAACGCTCTAGCGAAGAGCGAGAACCTTACATCCGTCCTTACCTTGGACGCTGACGTCATAGCACAGAAATCACTAACGTATAAGTTCGTCGGGTGCAATTGAGGAAGCAGTGACGTCAAAATCGCCACGAGTTGAGTGAAGTTTGCCTGCGTTTGGCCAGATTACAGCTCAGTATATGCAACAGAAGATTTACAACCAATACTAGTAGCTTCCATTTCTCCCTAAGCAGGGCCGTGGTTCGTAGGGGAGGGGAAGGAGGCAACAAAAAAAGACTGAAGAGGGCGTAAAAAACTTATGCAAGGTGAATTTTTTTATACAACTTTCATTTATCGTTTTAGTTTAAGAGTTGGAAAGCATTCTTTTGTCGGGATGGGAAAGGGTAACATTGCGGTAGGGGAATAAATTTGAGGAGGCGGCTGTACAATTTCCAGTCCCCCCCCCTTCCCCCCCGTGCCTCTAGTGGGAGTTTATATATTTTTTTTAAATAAGTTAAATCCATTCTTCACAGATTCAGACCCGGCACTTTACAAAAGTTAAGGCATTTCTTTTTGTTCCACTCGTCCTGGAGGGTACAAATCTGAGCGATCAAATCTTTGTTGGCAACAGCACTTTTCCTTGGGTAAAATTTTTTTTTTTCAAAAAAAAGTGACTGTTGGATTTAACTTATTTTCCATGTTTGCTCTTCAATTTAGAATCCGATGAGTAAATCAGTGAATATATGACACAATGCAAAAGGCAAACCGGAACAAATCAACAGTTCACTGAATAACAAAAGTACAGCTTAGACACACTGTCCCTCCAAAATCGTTCAAAATGGAGACGAGTTCCACGTATCGTTAAGTTGAACTGCGGTGAAGAGAAAAGAAGACACAAATGAAAAGTAGCCCTTTACTTTCTCCAAGTGTGACACTCTTAATAATATATTTGTGCCCCACTTGTAAGGAAGCCTTCTTTAACAACGTTATGTAAGAATCGTACTTATTCGTTGCAAAGAGTGCTTACTGATGTAAACTGATGTAAATTGAATACGGAGAAACCATTCAAGTGGCAACTAACGACATCACCACTCTCTGTAGTCATTGATTTGCAGCTTGATAAACACACGTAGGTAAATCAGCTCGAAAACCATAATTCACATTTATTGCAGAAATATTACAAAATCCTGAGCCATTGACTTGCTCGCTTCAATCCGATTATAGATATTCGCAAATATGAATCTCGATGGATGCAATCCTCCTCAACGCCCGTGCGTATTTTCGCATATAGTCATGATGGACAGACAAACTGAATGATGAACAAGTTTGAATCCGTTTATCAGCAGACGTGCGTGCAGGCATGTAAGCAAGCAAGACACCATCGCGTTTATATTGACAGTCCCGATGCGGACAGACACACCCTCCCTGTGTTTCTCTTATCTTCGCCTCGCGAGGCACCTCATTCCCGAGCACACACAACTAATCCAGATCTGTTGCTATCCACCCCCCCCCCCCCCCCCCCCCCCCAATCGTGTGATGGACGCGCCGCAAATTAGCTGTTGGTCTTGCAGCTTGGCGTAGAGACCAACCGCGGCGCTAGTAGACAACCTGATCGACAGGAAGAGAGCGCGTTTAATGCTACGGCGAACATTCTTTTTTGAGGGCGCTAAATGCCACCAAGCCCTGCGGAAAGTGCCATGGTATTGCGCGTCATTTTTCGCATTTTTTTTTTTGACGTTTTTCCTCCTGTCATACCCGCCGTGTCATCGAGGATATGACAAGACATGCTAATATGTTTGTGCCATCCCACCTTCGCCGTCAACCATTTGAGCCCTGTTAAAAAAAATTCACCCCTAGATAAGGGAATAAGCAGTCAGTAAGAATTCTTATTTGAAGAGAGAGTGCAACGACATGGCGAAAAGGCTCAACAAGTTGATTGGTAGTACAAGTTGCTTTAAGTTTTTCAGCATTACTGTATTTAATACTAGTATGAGTAAAAATATGCATTTGAAAAAAGTATGATTATTTAACGTGCCAAAAAAAAAACACAAATTAAAACACCATACCTAACGTTTCAAGCAGATCATAGCTCATTTTTAAGGAACAAGAACCAACACTTAAAAATTCCTTTAAATACTAAGGAGGTCAAAAATGCAGACAAAACCGTCCAAATCAAGTACAATCTAAATTATTTTAAAAAACGGTGGAAAGCACAAGAATAAGTAAGTTCGGAACAAAAAATTCACCTCTCCACATTCTTTTCAAAAAAAGTTTAATTTTACTTGATTTGATCAGATTTGTCTGCCTTTTTGACTTTCCTTGCTACTTGACGAAGTTTTAAAGCGTTTCTTCTTATTTCTTGAAAATGAGCTATGGTCTGCTCGAACGTCGGTTGTAGTGTTTTAATTTGTGCATTTTTTGGGCTTCTTAAATTATTACATTTAGTAATAGTCAACATCAAGCACTTAGCACCAGCCTTACAATGCATACTGCCACAGTTTTAAGTGACAACACAATAACACAGTTTATAAGTGATCCTAGAACAGATGTGTTCGCTGGTAACATAAGACGCGTTCATATATCTGTCATATATCTGTCAACCGAAGTACTTATCTAACGAAATAACGTGTTTCAGCCGTGTTATCGAAGGGTCAGACTTAACAACGGATCATTAAAATATAAGATCTCGGGGTCGAAGCCCTGGTTTCAACAGATTTTTTTTCTTTATTCCGAAACTAAAACCTCGATCTACTTATGAAAAAATTGTACATTATTTTGTTTAAGTCCAATAATAACGCAGAAATATCAGTGAAAATATTTCTTCGCAACGAACAAATTCGACAATTCTATACCTATTTTAAGTAACCACGCCACGTATTAAATAAAAACTACTGTCACGACGCTATAGTATCATTCAGTAAGCATATATATTTTGAAATCCGTACAGGTATATCTCCAAAGAAAAAGTAATAATGGTTTACACTATTTGACAATTTACCAATATTAATCTTATTTAGTTGACAAATCTCAAGAGAGGCAACACAACCGTCTACAAAATTCAAGTTATGGTTTAAACGCTACTGAAATTTCTAGCATGGAAATGCCTTCTTCTTAGATTCATCAATCGAAACTTAAATCCTAATAATGAAATTTAAGAGTTTTTTTGGGGGGGGGGTATTATTTTGTTTACACCGCCAATGGTTACTGAGATGAAATCCTTGTTTAGTTCAGAACTAGCCTATTTAGTAAAAAATATGTGCAAATCAAGAAAAGGTTCCATCCACACCCTCTCCTACCAGATAAGTATTTTATTCTAAAAAAATCATCGTTAACAATACCACTGGACCATAAGTACGACCGAGTGTTCAAAAAAGCAGAGTCAGATGGTCTATTTTTCTTGCAAACTCATTCAAATTCGTCATGTCCCTTCACCCCGCACGCACGCTTCCCCAGCATCCCGGCAACGTTACAGCCAAGCCAACCTTGAACGGGCAAGGGGCAGCGACCAGGCTCAACTTTCTCACTTATTCAAGGCACGTGCCAATGAGTCGGCTCACACGGCCGTTACTGGATTGGTGATAACATAAGCCTCGCGCTCTCTCTCTCTGACGGCTACTTTTTCGCATCTTGCTCGGGGTTGAGGTCCAGCCTAGACCGGGCAAACGCCGACGTTGAGCCAGCCAGTTGTTGTAGAGGCAGATGTTGGCGCCAAAGCAAGAGCCAGCACAGGATAGGAAGGAAGCGAGAGACGCTTGGCTGGGTCAGAAATGGACTCGCCCACCCTGCCACGCGCCACACCTGCTGGCGGCCCCACCTACAATCATCTGCCACGACACATCGGGGAGTAGGCGTAAATGACGTCATTAACAATGAAAGGATTCGAGTTTGCAGAATAATTGTCGACCGTAGCATTTTACGAATAGATTAGTCAGAATTTTTGCTTTCTTTCCGCAAAACGACCACCACGAGCAACTTACACGGAAAAAACCACACCCAACTTTTCTGCTTCAGTAATTATAGAGATCGAGGGTTTCTCGCTACTCATTGGTCACCGACAAATAAACCACAGATCTTGAGAGTCATTTAGCTATTTGATTGCATCGAGTTCTGCCCATAGAAGGGAAATGACGTCACTTTCGTGAAGCGTCGGACTTTACGGAAACACGAAGATGCTTCTGGTCAGGATACGTTTAACTTGGTGAATCAGCGGCGTAAAAATGAGGTTTAGGTCTACTTAATACGAAATACCAACGCCGAATGCTGAACATCGTGAAATATTACACCTTAAACATCAATGCGGCTAGTATACTCAACATTTTATGTTAAACAGTAACTGCCAATACTACGTAAATGAAATATGACGTCGAGTCTAGTGAGAATCGTTTTGTGAAAGAAACCAAAATACTCACACCGAATGCTACTCGTGCTTTTATGAAATCTGTATTTGCACGTTTTACCACTCAACTCCTTTCAACTTCCCTTCGAACTTCCGTCTCGTGAGATTAACTATAAAAAGCAGTTTCGTGCTAAGTCACACAAATTATCGTTCATGGATAGATTACTCCTTTTTTTTCTTTTTTATTGTTTCGTTACCTTAATAACAGAGCAAAAGGGCATTTCACCCTTAATATTTAATATTTATCAATATTTAAGATGGGACGAATGAACTGTCCCTTACTGGTATCATGTTACATCACTGTTTTCTCCTAATCAATAAACGAATCGATTTTGTCAATGTTATATTTCTCCTCCCCTTGGTTTCATGCAATATCTATTTATTGGTTTTTTAATCTAATCGATGCATGTGCGCGGTGAACTGAAAAAAAAAAGAACTATCTTATTATCGACGTTTTCCGTATTTAGATAAAACGTCCTAATTCTTATACTTTTATGCTTCACTGAGTAAAATATCGGGCCTTGTCGATCGATATTTAGTTATCCACCGATTTGGTGAACAGATATAACTGGCCTAATAGTCTCTTTTATATGAACCCCAGCCCTATCCCTTTCCCCCACCCCAACTATAACACTAACATTATGAAGGATTCGTTTTGTTTAAATTTACGATGGCATTCCGGTTTATAAATTGTATTTTAATAAATTCACACAACAATAAAATAGTTTTCCTTTCATTCTGCGCAATAGTAGCAACTGTCGAAGCAGATGAAGAATAATGTTTAAACTGCACGTAGGAGTTTGCATGTGCAAATATGCTCTCGAAGTTCCTAATATGCCAGGAGGACATCATGCCATACGTCCCACACATCTTAACCATTGGAGAAATCCAACCTATATCAGGAACTGAATCTGGACTCCTCTTCTGTATAAATCATGACGACACATGACAACCCGTCCCACTACAAAACAGACGCTCAGGTAGCATATTACCATCAATCGTCATCCCCCACCCCAAGAGTCTGTCCTACTGTCCGGTTTTTTTTTTTTTTTTTTTTTTGCAGGTGGTACAGAATGACAAGATCGAGATTTGGGGTTTGTTTAACATCTCTGTAATGAGAGGCGCACTGGCAACCCGGATCACTATACTGTGACTAAGGTTGGTGCCAATATTCTCTATTCTGGTATTCTGGCTAATTTTGATGTCTAATAAACACACCAGCCCTAGAGAATCTGGAAAACTCAAGCAATTTAAACTTCGTTTGAAACGCGAAGAAAACTCGGGTTATTTTACGGTTTCTCACACAAAGACCTGGAAAAGCCAGGAAAAAATTTAAGGCACACTTTTAGGCAGAGGCCTAAGTGCATTAAGACATTGCAGTAACAAATTGTACTTCTGTATTAATACCTAAAAGTTCATTAAATCAGGCTACTGTTTTGCACTGTGTTAACCCTGTTAAACTGGAGTAAGTAAATGAATAAGTTTCCTTTCTAAAATGATGGTAACTAGCCTGGAAATTGACCTCAACTATCCTGGAAAACTTGATAAACTCAGGGAAATTATTTCAGTTTTTCGTTGGAAGCCCGGTTCACTAGAATATGTAGCAAGACTGGTTTCCGCTGTGAGAAAATAAAGTTGTGGCTACGTTCCTGCTAGCTATCGAATTACCATACAGCCTAAACCCCCTATCAGCCCAACTCACCCGAAGTTACTAAGGACCTCTCCCTGTTATTGCACCATCCGTTGGTAAAATGCTGTATTGTATCATTTATGTAGGCTCGACTGAATGTACTAAAACCTTGCACTGCAAAGCAGCAAGCACCATTAATGTGTGTATACGTTGTATTCTAACTTAAAGATACTCTGTCATGGCCAAGAAGTTCATCAAAGTTGAAACGCCCTTTAAGGGTTAACCTCGTTGCCAACTTCATCCTGGGGACTAACAGTTTGAATAATGTATATCTGTGGCCTTACATGTTCCATTGCACGCTACATAGTCTAATGATTTGATGATGATGGTGGTGCTGCAATAACAGAGATCATTTTTTAACCATGGCAGGGTACATTTAAACTGTATTGCAATCTTTGAGCAGAGAGACTAGTACTTTCTCCTAGATAAATATATCCGTAAATATAAACACCAGCGTTAAATACTTTTCGTCCTAAGACACCGGTTTTGATCCCCGTGGGACAGTATCAATCCAGTAGTACTTAGGCGATCATCCATCTTCATTAAGTTGTTATAATGTAAACGGTATGGTAGATGGTAATCACTTCCCCCCTCCAAGCACTTTGTTTACTAAACTGTAAAGCCAATTACACGGTATCCCTCGATCCCATTCTGCTATTGTTCTTCGGGTTAGAGAGTCTCCCGCCTCGGGCTGGCCGGTGCGTGCTTCGGTCACGTGACTACTCGCTCGAGTAGCCGACGGGCATGTTTGGCTGATGAACTGGCTGCCGATTTAACGAAGCCTCTCGAAGCCAGCTAATCAGATTGATGCTAATGCGTTTAGAGAAACAGCAACAGACCGCCATTGATTTGGCCCCTCCAACTCGCCATGCATACTCCCGTATCTCGTCGTTGAACGGCAAAGCAGTAAACGCCCAACCGCAGTTCATCTTAACATTATCGGAATTTTCTCGATCAACATTTCGGTTTGGTACAGGTTGGAGAATTTCCGTTCGACATATAAATATCTTGCAGGCCTAGTTAACATAATTAAGCGATGTTTCTGATTAATATGCCATTTATCATTGTAATTTAATCAGCCGTGCTCTGCTCGTGACGCTAACTGCGCGCGCTCGCCAATGCTACCGAGGGACAAATTAGATTTGCCATTTGCAATATGCCAACCCTCGAATTAATGTACAAGCAATTGAGTACCTGATTCGTTTCACTTTTATTAGGATTAAATTGCTACCTGGATTTATGCATTAGGCAGACAGGAAAATTGCCCGATAAACCAAATAACAAGTTAGTTCGAACGGACGAGGTATTTATTTAAAGGGAAGGGTCTCACAACGCCAGTTTTCAACATCTAAGTTCTTTCAATTGTATCACATACTCTGTTTGTGATATCGACTTATATCACAAACAAAATCCACTTGGGTAAAAGATCACGCTAAGTTTAAGCCAACACAAGTAACAAGTAGTGATATCACAATAAAAATGGCTGCCCCCAAGCTTTCTACGTGTACCAAGCTTAACTGGTCCCTTCGAAAGCAGTGATATCACCTCCACCAACTAACAACCGCCAAGCTAATCCCGCCGACTATTAGATCAAAGGTTACATGAAAAACTTGACCGTTGCTACGATCGGTAGCAGTGGTCAATTTATTCATTTAACGTCTGAAGTAATAGTCGGTGGGAATAGCTTGGCGGTTGATAGTTGGTGGGTGATATCACTACTTCTAAGTGGAACACTTTTCGGTTATAACATGGGTTAGGCTTGGTACACTTGGTGGCAGCCATTTTTATTTTGATATCACTACTTGTATTGGCTGAAACTAGCTGGGTTCTTTCACCCTTGTGGGTTTTGTTTATCACTTCTTATATCACTTCTTTTGACCAGGAAAGGTACTGCTAAGCAATTCTAGTCTAAAGTAAGGAGCTGTTCGTCTCATGGGTTTTATTCCATAAATCTAGGCAGGTTGCTATCAGTGAACCGACCCAGTGGAATGGTCGATTAAGGTCCCTGGGTGGCCCAATGCTTAACCTATGTCCACTTTCAAGAATTGTGCACCCTTTACAAAGCATTATAAAAAAAAAATTCTTAAAATCTGAACGCCAATGCCGCGGATTGGTAGGGAGCCAAATTGGCTGGTCTCAAAACTGGAAATCGATCCCGCGACCTTTTCCATTTTGAATTCCCATTAACCATTAATAAGCTAGCGAGCCGCCATTAACGGACGGGCGGTGGCGCTGACCACCGGAAGTGCTTGTATCCATTTAATTCCCGCTTCGACCTTTCCCGCTGGAGTCTTTGCTCTGCGCCTCTCGGGTCGGTTGACGGGGGACAAAAGCCACTGCGACACCACCATCCTCCTCCCCCCCCCTTCCACCCCAACTCTCCTCCGCTCCTCATTTTCCTTCGCCTTTATCATTCATTCAGTGTATTCATCGGATGCATTCAGGTAGGACGGGTCTAAAGGCATCGTCCGTCCAAGGGGGGAGAGGAAGGATGAAGTCAGAGGGCAAGGCCTCTACCAAAAGACGGATTCTAGTCCATTAACCTCTCTACCGTACGGAATAGCGCAAGAGGTGAACCGACAAACTAGCGCCAACGGCAGAAAGTAAATTTTGTACCGGGGAGGGGAGGGGGGGGTTGTTTGGGGGACGAGAGGGCGGCACCGTGAAAAGTGAGTCTCCAGTCAGTGTGGTTAAAGGACACATTCGTTAAGCGAAAAGTTTTGTGTGAAATCGAATTTGTTTTTTGACCCTTTTATAGGGCTTCCACTATCATAAAATGTTTGGACTTTAACGAAATTTTAAAAATTTCTTAAAAATTGTTGTTTTGCGTCATGAATCTAATAACCATTTTTAGAAAATACTTTAAACAAATCCAGTAAGATATACCATCACAAGTGACCCACATGGATATCAAGATTCCTAAAGATGTCTTGTTTCTCCTCCTTCCCCCCCCCCCCACCTTGTAATTTCTACAAGGTTTTGAAGATCAAATTCTGTCTTCTAAAAAAAAGTATACAAACAGGGTTTAAAAGCCAAATCTTTTAATGCTTCCAAGAATATGCCTTGAACCAGTCTTTTCTTTCATTGAAAATGTGACGCATTTTCAAACATTTGGAAACGTGTCAGTCGGGACTACGATTTATTTAATTAGGTCATAGGATAGCTTCCACAGGTAGCCTGAGTAGTCATAAGAGACGCTTATTTTGGTGTGAGGAGGTGGGTCAGGTTCTTTTGGACCTTAATTGGGCGGGGGGGTCAAGATTTTTTCAAAATCTTTGAGGATGTCATAAAATTTTTTAGGTCACATTTTCATTTTACCCAACCACCCTCCCCCTTAAAAGCCAAATGCGTTAAACACAAAAAATAGGGTTAAAAATAATACTGTCTTTAAGTGGGTTAGAAAGAAAACAACGTGTCGATTTGTCATAAAATTGTCATAAAATTTGGGCCCGTTTTATCATAAAATTAAAAAGAAAATTTGCGATGTAGGCGTGGGAGCCCTGCTTTTGCAACCATTGAATTGTGTTTCTTCTTTTTTTTTCTCTTATAAACGAATTAAATGTAAGACAAGGTGTACAAGGCAAGCCAATGCCAAGGACGCTAGCAAAGGCTTTAGGTACGAAAACCTTTATGTCATTAACATCATTAATAACGTATGATGAGGCATTAGATACATCATCCGTATCTAAGGCACCTACAAAGACGAGCGTAGCACCAAATGAAAGATATATTGAATGACGCTTCGAATAGGCCAATTTCAATTGCCCTAACTTGATTTTTGGCCCTCAAATACACGAAAACCTGCTCTGAAAACGTTTCGTGAGGTCAAAGTTCAATCAGCCGCTGATCACAAAGAAATCAACTAAACTCTACGAAGCGTGGATGACGCCAATAGAATGAGCGAAGTGAAGAAATGGCTAGTTTCATATAAATATTACAGACATTAAAAACATATTCATTCAAGTAACTGAACGCTTAAGCACATTTCTTTTTTGAGTTAGTTAAAAGCACATTGTCGAGATTTTTATTTTTGTCTATCACGCGCAGATTGTCAAAATGATCTCTCTTTGTGAATTGTGGTGGCATTACGGTTCGAGGGGAACAGGAGTGGTAGCGGTGTGATTTCCTATTATAATAACCATTCCTCAAGTTTTTAGTCCCCCCCCCCCCCGTCCCCCGGTTTTGGAGGTGTGGTTCCCTCTTTCTACTTTACATGTTGATTATTATTGCCAGCTTCAAAAATCTTGTCGAATTGCGATACATTTGCGTGATTGTTTTAAAAGAACTTGCCTTCCCCCATTCTCGACCAGGATGCTCGGATGTAGCTTTTACAGCATTGAGTGAATGTAGCCAAACCGTCTTGCACTTGGAAGAAAAACAGGAAAATAAAAGCGTTTGCAACATTTATAAATGTTTGAACTAATGTTGCAAAACTGAGCCATACAGGAAAGCTAATAATGTATTAGCTTTAACCGTTTTAATTAAAATAAAATGGGAAACTTTGTCGTGGGGAAATATAGTGGGACCATCGATAATCCGTCGGTATCAGCACGTTTGACTCCCCAAAACAAAGTCACAGGCAGTTTACAAGTAAAGCGTAATTCAGTTGGTCTACAAAAAACAAGGGAACCTACTAATTATAGTATTCGTACTACGGTACTGCTAGGTTTATTAAAGAATAAAAAAGAAATTAGTTTAAACATTTAACTACTTTTCTTAAGGGCCGCAACCCCCGTCACATTAAGCTACAACCTTTGCAACTTCCCTCCCCCGCCCCTTCTTTTCCCGTGAACAGGGTTACAATTAGGTAAAATGACGTCACGTTAAATGCTTACTGAACTAAACAGCAAGCTTTTTCAAATTCAAATCACTGCTATAGCTTCTAAAGTCAATTTTAACAAGCCTTTTAAATAAATCAAGTTTCTTAACAAGCATTTAACAATATGTATAGCATAACTATTTTACTGTTTTTATTACAGCAAATAAATATTGTTTTCCCTTTCTTGCCATTTCAAAGAAATTACTCTCATGTAGTTTATTCAATCATTTATTTCCCCATGAAAGGTAGGTACTGGTTTATAGCTTTCTTGCCGTATACAACATTACTAAATTCTAGAATGTAATTAACGAAGTAATATAGAGCGGAGGGGGGGGGTGTGATTGAGGCTTAATGGCGCGTCAACAGCTAGGTCATTTGCACCAACCTCAGTCACAGTGCAGTGGTCCGGGTTGTAACTTACGAGATGGTGCGCTTTAGTTTTAGTATTAAACTCTGAAGAATAACGAGTGTTGTTCGAGAATTTAGTAACAAATGTTTTCTACGCCTGGCAAGTGACACCGAGCCTGCCATGTTTTGACTTCTACATCTTTTACATTATCAACGATCTGTGTACATTTATCTAAAACAATAATGTTCATAGAAAATGGGGCTCTTTGAGTGCGTCGGTGTGTTGTGGCTCGTTGTCCAAGGCAGGCCCGTTGTGCGTGGGCGTCGGTCGGCTGGTCAGCAAGGGCAAGACGAGACGCCAAGCGCAACGGGGCCTCAAGACCGTTCATTATGAAGAAGCAGAGGTGTGGTCAAGGACACCGACCATCTTCCCTCCCTCCCTCCCCCTCATTCCTCAAATAGACCTGGTCCTAGGTCGACATTATTCATGACGAAAGTGTAACAAATTAGTCACGTGCAATGAGTTTGTCGACTAATGCGATTCGGCCTGCTCTTAATCCCGTGATATGTGGTACGAGTAGATGTACCAAAAGGGTTGCGTCGAGTGTCAGTCAACGGTGAACGCCGTGTCTCCCTCCCTCAGCAATTAAATATTTAAATACTGCCAACCAGGAATGTGAGCGTGTAATTGATGGTTAAGCGTTAAAAGATACTCTTTCTTAAAGGTGCACTACCTTAATGGTTATTCCGTCAATCCCTGAATCGAAAAGCTTGCTTTATGCTTGCAAAGATGCTTGGAGACAGAATCTAAGCACACACACACAAACACACATTGAATCCTATGTCTGCACTGGCTCGTGCGGGTTTCAAACTGGCGTCCAATTATTTTGAGGCTACAACTTTAAAATCGACCATTGTCACCATTAAAATGGTTAACGAAACTTTCAGGACCACAGCTGCTTTTACAACATATGCATTTTAGTTCTTGCTGAAAGTAGCTGTTCTGTCACGCACACCCATCTTATAGTATTTTCATCTTCCAATTTCAACCCAACAAATCAATTTGTGAAGAAAGTTGATTCTTCCACCATTTCTGACGTACAGGTAGAAAGGATCGAGAATTGATTGTCTTGTGCTCATGCTAATTAAAACTCTGCCTTACAATAATAATATTAATAAGCTTTATTCAATTGTACATTATGAGGTACAAAGGCATGAAGTTTTAAGACTTGTATGTGCAAGCAATTTGACTATTTTTAATTACAACATATATACAGATATACAGCTACTATAACTTAAAACTAGAAATTAATATGCTGTTATATTACTTCACTTATGTTAATTATACCAATCTTTTCTATGGACTCTTAATCCACATTTTGAGCTCCTTTTCCATCTGGTTGTAATTTTTCAAACTTCTTAGATTTACTGGTGGTTTGCTCATGTAACTTGTTACCATGTATGCATTCCCTCTTTTACCACATGAGTTTCTCCGAACCGATGATCCATAATAATAATATTATTATTATTATTATTAATAGGGTTTGTTGCTGATACAAAAAGGTCTGAGAAAAACCAGAAGGTCACTAATACTCAGCCTGAAGGAAGTGGTACTCTGCAATTTACTACGCAATACTCCGGTCTTTACAAAAAATTGGACAATTGAATAGAATTTAACATTTTTTTTAAAAGCTGTTAGTGAATTCCACCATGGGACAACCTCGCCGAAAAGAATTTTGTCTACAATCCAGTCTTGCTTTTCACACAGTCAGTTTGAAACTGTGGCCCCTTGTCCAGGTTACAGGACTAATTTCAAAGAATATTAGTTGACTGTCAGTTGTCGGTTGACTGTGGAGAATACTAAACGTTAACATAAGATCTGCCTTCAAAATTGTACCACCCATGACTAGCAAGAAGCTGAACGCAGACAGATGGTTAATGGCCATCTTCATGTGAACAAAAGAAGGCGTAATTTTCATTACTGAACTCGGCTTTCAGCATACAAATAAATTGAACTTTCGAACCACAATTAAACTCATTATTTTTTCCTTACGTTTTGATGCACCAAATTACTCTCGGTATCGACAGATGGTAACATCTAATAGTCAATATCAGAAGACCTCATTACACTAAGGACAACTAACTCAGTCGACATTAACCTTTGCCATTTTGGTTCAGTTTTTATGATGGTACCGTAATTAAATTTTCGTGGTACTTTGCCAACCGGTGCAGGTTGACTATTTAATAATCCATAAATAAATCAGCTATCTGGTTCGCAATTGCCGGAAAGAACTTCTCGTTAACAAGGTCGAAAATTAGCTTCTGCATTAGTTATGGTCGACGGTTGGAATGGAGAATTTACCTTCACTTGGTAACCAATCCAAGGTTGGTTGCTAAGGGCACTTTACAAGCGCAAGGGATAAATTAAGTGTGTTTGTTACATTGAGTAAAGCAATACAATACATTGTCATGACAGAATCATGACAATGGTCAACCATTATAATAAGACCAATATAAGATCTGATGGTTCTTGAGAAGAGAGGGAAGATGGAGTAGTTGGAGCTGTGTGTCGCCAGCAGACGACGCACTAGGCAGAAAAGTATGCCGGAACTGCACCGAGACCAACGAACAAAAGACGGGAGTCTCGCTTGCCAGCTCCACCGACATGCTGATGCGTAGCCCCTGGACTCATCATGCTGCGCAACAAACCCTGTCGACACAAGGAGACCTTGGCAAAGTCCCTGTCCCTACCAATCCTTCCAGTTAGTGTCAATGATAACCTATATCAGCACCTATTTCAAATATTCTGGCTTGTGTTTAGCATTTTCAGCCGATAGTATGACTGGAGGTTTCAAATCCCCGGCTTGGTCTTTCTCCCGACAACGTAACTTCAAAACAATCGAGTAATGTTCAAAATTAAGCCGGTCCACGGTCATGATTTGTCAGATTTGGACGTCAATAACCAACGTGTTAACATCCCCTTCTCATTATCAATGCGAACATAAGTTTACTTCAGATGACGTCAAGCACACGAATTAATTTTTTTTCAAAGTTACTGACAATGTGGATATTTCCTAAATGTCGCTTGCTCGCAGACGGGATGACATTTCATGCGCTGCAAAGGTTTCTTCTTGGATGAGCTGATAGGGGGGGGAGGAGGGCCGGAAACGGGAAGAGTTGATGATATTGTACATGGCAACTAGTTGTGCCTCAGGCCACTATGCCAAATCACTCATTCGCCTCTCAGTGAGCGCGCGCGTCTCCAAGCCACTGATTGACCCACTGGCCTGAAGACGCTCGGTCAAGGTCCCGACAATAAAGATGCAACTCACAATTACATTTCGTAGTCATACAGCTTGACTAGTCATCAATGGAGTCATGCTGCTTTCAAAGTGTGATGGCCGAATTCTTGGTCTCATCTTCAGTTTTGACTCGTCGTCAACCATTTGAAAATATTATAAATTGCAGACAAACAACACAAATCTTCGGCAAGTCACCCTCATTGACAAATTTTCTTCGAGCTAAAAAGTTGATTGTGCTAGTAACAAGTTATTAACATGGAATATATGATCATTTGATCTTCCACCATTCCTTTTAAGATTTTAGTTTATTTTGCGATTTTAAGATTTCTATTTGACCTGACAGATGAGTGTGCCGACTGTTTTATCCACTGATTTGTGTTTTTTTTTAAACTTTTCTGTTTATGCGCCCATTACTTTTATTTTCTAACCTTTACCAAATTTTGTTTAGTAGGCATTTATTTGAGGAACTACGATACTATAACACACGATAGTGTTGTAAATTAACAAGTAATTGGCGATTTAATTAAAGTTAACACTTCCAAACTTAACTGCTTGGACAACCACGGAAAAATGTTCAAGCCCACAGTTAGAAAGCGTTCTAATCAAAACACCAAGGACGGACGAAATTGAGTACCAGTATCCACATACGTAGTGCAACAAAAACAAATATAATGACGTTCTCAACGTTCCTGGAATTTATTTTCCTTCGACAGGGATATTTTTTTGCTTAGCTATAATTTATCTATTTAATTTATTTATTTTCAGTCGCAATGGATATTTTCTACCCACAACTAGCATTACGCATTGTAGTGTAAAAAGTTTTGGTTAATTTGGTGTATGTGACATGTTTGCACACAAGACGTTTGGAAAATATACAAAAAGTTTTCATTTAAATACAGATGTAAATCTATTTCCGTTGCATTTTGGACTTTAATGTCAGATGACCTGAGTGGGAAATGAACCCAGTGGAAATATTTATTTATTTACGACTAAAATCGAGCCAATATACGCCGTCCTGTACTAAATAAAGCGACTTAACTTCAATCTCTCTCACCCACCCCGGCAGGTAATACAGGCCTATACACATGTATTTGCGTTTAATTTCTAAATCGATGTGGTCGCAAATTCTGAATTTTAAACGGAATAGATGCCACGCAAAGTAACCAAAAGAAGGAAAGCACTTTAAGATTTGTCTTACAACAGAGACATGTGAGAGTAGGGTATGCTTTTATAGGCTCGACCGAATTACGGGAGGGATTTTTATTACGCAACAGAAAACATTATTATGGTGGGGGGTGGGAGGAGAGAAGAGTTCACAAAAGCAACAACCGCTTACTTTCGGTAAACGATACGAATTTAATAAATTTTGAGTAACTTGTTGGGTAGTGGCAAACTTCTAGCTGCTTACATGAAGAAGGTGATGGTAATGACAACCGGGACCTTGGTGAGGTACCCACCAGTCCCGTTGGTCGAGGTAGGGAGTGAGAGACTACCAGCCTCAGACCCTTTACCGGATGTGTTGCAGCCTATTTTGGACAATATCATCATTGGAAGTCCTGGACGTCACAAGGAGCAAACAAATTAGGGACCAGTCATTATTTATCCCTGGAGGAAAAAAGTCAAAAGTCCATTATTTATCTCTGGAGGAAAAAAGTCACTTTTCGACCTCAAAAAAGGCACTTTCAACAGTCAAAGTGTCTAAAGACGCCGTAGCTTCTGGCCAAATCTCGCCCCCCCCCCCCCGCATGTAATTTTTTATAAGAATTTGTCGGTATTTCTAGTGTCATCCGGTAAATTGTTCTTTAAAAATACTTTCTAAAAAGGTTTTTGCAGCATGGCATTTTTCATGTTGCACGTGTTGTTGTGAAGGGCATAGACATGCTGACTCAAACTGCCTCACTTATGCCTGCTTTACATCACAAGTTATTCTACCGTCATGAATCTGGGTCCAAAGGCAAATGTTTTCAAGAACATACTTGAAGTCATGGCTTGTTTTCCTCACAATTGAGAACCTGTCGATGCGAAATGCTATTTTTTAATCAGTCCAAAGGAAATCATCTCAGGCTTACAATAAACCTGGAAATGCATGAAAAGCTTACTTTTTGCGCTGGTGATGGCCGAGGGAACAAGGGGTGGGGGTCTGAATATATTTGGACTTTCGGCGAGGGGAGGGCAGTTTTTTTTTTGTCAGGGTTATTCGAATTTAGGTTACCAGAATTTGGAGATCACATTCAATTCCTCTGTACCCGTTCCCCCCACACCCCAACATCAATAATGACCAGTCCCTAATTACTACTAGGTCACACAGCAGTTCTTTGTGCTTTTGTACTGGAAAATGGTCATTGTAGAATATGGCATAATGCCATCCGATACAAGGTCTTTTTTCTCCTTCGCGTATACAGTAATTACCGCATTACAAAAGTATATAAGTTCAAAACTTTAGCATTGGCTTTGCACGGATTCACTTGCCAATGGCCAGACCTGCGGCTTTGCCCAAAATCCAGTGAAAATGAAGTGTAGAAGTTTCCCTAATGATGACGGCTCGTGTCTTGGATCTATGGCAATGATTCACAATGCTTCAACCCTCCTCCTGCCTCCATCTTCCCTCCCCTCCCACCCCGACAAAACACACACACGCTAACCCCTCCATTTTTTTTTTCGAGTCTGCCGCTTGGCGCCGCGCCGGAAAACGGCTCCGCCCATTGGCCGATCGATAGCGAGGCTCAAAACACGCGCTTAGCAACCAGGTGAGTGTTGTGGCAACGGGTGGACGCATCGACGAAAGCTGCGACAAATGGGAAAGGGACACGTGCCGGCCAAAAGGAAAGAATGGTACAGAAAAAAATGGCGTCGGGGGCACGTTGGTCAACAACCAGCAACTACTGCAGAAATGAATAAAGTAAACCTTTTAATTATTTAATACCGAACTCCGTTCCGCGAATAGCACGGTCCACAAATATCTGAAACACGCATCTCACGAGATATCGCACTACTGACCAGCACCTAACGTGCACAAGTCATATTAATTAGGCTTATAACTTGTTTTGCCGTGGGCGTGTCAAACCTGCACTATCTCCAAGTAGCTATTGGTCTATCACAAGCGGCTAGCTGCAGAAATTAAATTAATAATGCAAATGTACCCTGTTTTTGTCAAACAACTTTTTGATGAAGCACGACACATGGCATTGTAAAATGCACTGCAAAGCACACCTGAAGCTCTCTATAGGTTGGAGGCACCGTGACAAAGCTCTAAAAGAACAATCACCGGAAAACTCTCTAATGTTGGAAAGCACCTTCCTTCGTCACGTGACTACAGACGTTTCTTTGTGAACATTGTTAAAACACAATAGGTAACCAAATCCGTCACAAAATTGTGCGCTGAGTGCACGACTCTGGTAAGCAATAGAAAGTTAAAACTTCAATATTAAATTAGCTACCTCTTAACCCCGATGACCAGTCTTTGCTTCATATTGCAGGCAAGGAGGTGTATGTGGTTAGCATCACTATCTTATTTGCCAGAGGCAGGTTTCTATTCTGAAATCAGCCATTCTGGCATTTTGTAGAAGAGAAGACCCGTCAATGCGTCATACTCATTCACTTGTACCATGTAAAAGATTCCGGAAATTTCCTATTGGAATCACCTAACAGAATTGTCCCGCTCGCGTTCTGCCACGGCTTTACGTGGGAATGCGTCAAACACCCAATATTTGCTTAAAAATAAAGAAAATCGATAAGTTCACACGTAAACAGCAAAAAAAAGGACAACGAGTTGAGTGCCAGTATCGATAATCTGCTCACAAACTCAATAGAGCACGTACTTCTAAGGGAAGGGTTAATTATCGGAATCGAACTATTATCGGTAACTACAGTTTTCATCATTGCTTAACTGCATGACTAGACGTCTTCACTTAAGAGAAGAAAAAGCACTGTAGAGACGCAAACATTCTTGGTGAGGTTCTCTCTGAAAAGCACAGTAAAGTGTACGCTGCGGAAAATAAAACCGTAAATTACCAAATAAAGAAGTGGTAATTTGTTTCCAGTTCTTCGTGCTGTAAATTTACAGTCCGTATCGTTTAACGCGGAAACAAGTCTTGCTAAATCCTGCCGTCAGGGCATTCTTAATTGAGATTACAGGGAAATGTGATGAAAAATAAAAACGGTCCACGACAGTTAAATCTTACTGCTTACTGATTAGCAAAATAACTGAAAAATTGTAAGAGTAGTTTGCAACTGAATGTGGTCTTAAATCCTTATAATCTATGTCAATTCAGCCTCTGTCCAAGAAACTTTACCAACGATTAAAAAAAACTACAGTGTTGGGTGTTACGTATTTTGGACAAATTCTGCCAGGCTATCAATGTTCTGATAATAATAATATTTATTACAGAGGGGATAGGAAGGCAGACAGGGAACCAAGAGGTACCACTAATGCTGTTCCCACAGAATAAAAGGGCAAAGGGAATGATCCTTAAATCGAAGCCTGAGTAGGGCTAATGTTGGCGAATCAAAAAACATTTCCGGTAGGCTATTCCAAGACCCACATGTCGGACAAAAAAGTTGTGCCTCACACCAAGTTTTGCATCTTTCCAATCAATGTGCCAGGATTGTCCCCGTGTAGGTCTGGGTATGGGTAGATCAATGAGCCATGGCCCAATTCCTTGATCAACGTGACCTCATAGTATTTTGTAACAAGTACAGAAGTCAATCCTAATACGATGTTCCCCCAACGAATCTTGGTTACCTACATGGAGGTTACACTGGACAGCCAATTGTAGTCATAACACAACACGTTAAGCAAAGAAATATCACAAATGGTTCGCAACATTTTTGCTCAAATTGTAGGGTAAACATGCCTCAGACAAAAAGCAATGAACCTTTTCGACATTCGTTTTAAGATATATGGCAAAGATTGTCTGAATTACAACAACGAAATATCAAGGTTAAAAGTTGGAACTCCTTGCCGATTTTTAAGAAACTGATTCAAAAAGTACTCCTGTCAAATATTTTTGTCAATGTATTTGCCACATGAAGAGTGACTTCTTGAACCAACCTCCCATTCTGGTCCAATGCTGCCAGATTACACAGAATTAGCAAGGAGTTGTCACTCCTTAGTTCTTTGCCCTGGTCCTGTTCTGTTACTTTGAACCGTCAGTCTTTATTTTTCACGTTTCTACAAAGTCATTTCTTTTAGTCCTATTCCACTGGAGGATGCGCCAGATTTCCACCCCAATGGACTGCGATAGGACGTTGGCAAGTATATGGGACTACATCGCCCCATTCTGCTTCGCCATGCATTTATTCTGCGTCCACCACCAACATTCTGGAGCCGATGGCCATCTTCGCCCGGAGGCCATTTCTTTCATTGAATTTCCCTTTAACGGAACAGCAGCGTCCACGCAGCGGTGTCAGCCGTTGTTAGCGCATAAAAGGGCCCAATACCTGTCGTTTGGTTGGCCATGCATTCGCAACGCGGGCCATCGATCCGCCAAATCTTACCCCCACCCCACCTCATCGTTCTTTCCAACCCACCCATCCACCCCTAACTTGGTGGCGCTGCCAGCACCAGCACGTGGTGGCGAGCATCGTAAAGAATGGCGGCTCTACAAAAGACGCCCTTCCCGTTTCGGCCCACCCTCCCTCCTTCTTCCCACCGGAAGCATCCATCAGTTAGGGCGACACGGAAAAGCAAAGTTGTCCGACCAGGTCTGACGGACCGGGAGGGAAGAAGTGATCGGGGAATCGGGGACCCCTACCTAATGCCGACTGGGAGCCTCGTCTGTGACGTAAGAAAATAGGCCCCAAGCCAAACAGAGGGAGGGAATCCGAAGAGCCAAAGCCGGAGAACGAGTATTCTTCCGACAGGTCCCGTTTAAGGGAAACCTCCGACTTAACAGTTCTGTCAGGTTAAATGTACTTTAGACAAATTTTAATCAAATGCTTAAACCAGAGGCCCTCATGCGTTAACATTTATGTGGATTAAAACAGTACACATTTTAATTACATACGTGTAATTTCTTTTTAACCTTTTCATGAGAATGACGTTTTATTTATTTTTATTAAACAAACTTTTAAAATTAAGTAACGTCATTGATTTCCACCTGGTAACATTGAATCAAAACGAAAGTGAAAAAAAGGATTGAAAGCAATGGACATTTAGCAAGCCACAATAAAGGATGTGCAGGAAAAAAATCACTGGTAAAAAGTCGCAGGAAAAAAATCACAGGAAAAAAGTCACAGAAAAAAATTAACAGGAAAAAATCACAGGAAAAAGTAACACGAAAAAAATCACAGGAAAAAATTTACAGGAAAAGTCACAAAATGGTAAGTCTGCACTATGCAGATACTGGATCTGATCGGTAGCCGATGGTTGTGCTATCGGTATCGTCACCTTTTGCTGAACTATCGATAACTCAAGAACCGTTCAAGACTTAAAACATGTGGTTTGCGGCGTTTTGCTCAGGAAATCAGTGAGTATCCTCCTACCTATGGTTTAACTGTTGGTTACTCTTTAAGTTTTTTTTTTATTTTAAGAATGATTGGACTTTTAATGCAAACTACAACATTAATAAAAAAAATTACAGATTAACGTTTGGATATTTGTATTGGTAATGGTACGAGCCAAATGATTAAAATTGGATGGGTATCGGTATTATATCGGTGCAGCCTTATAAAATGGTGAATACGGGTACTGTGAATAATTTCCAAGGATTTTGTATTTTCCAGCAGTTCTGCTTGGGGAGGTTTTAGGTTGCTGTTCGT
>JAHWFP010238703.1:64821-79107 GCA_023313725.1 Lithobius niger | reverse complement strand
GGCCGAGCTGTCACTACCGGAAGTTGGTGTGGCAGCGCGGACGACCGGGGTAGCTTGAGCGCTCTGACTGGCTGACGGAATTGAAGTAGTGTTTTGGTTGGATGATTCGAATTGACAAAGGGAATTGCCGACTTGGAAACTTAGAGGCCAGGTTTGAAAAGTGCAAGTGAGTTTTCAACTCATAACAACGTGATTTTTAGGCCTACTAAAATAAACTACGATGTTATGCATCGCAACTATTGAAGGAGGGGGGGGGGGAACGAAGTGTAATGCACAGAATTATTATTCGACTTTGGGAATGCAACTGCTATATACAAGGCATGTTTTTAACGAAGGAAAGCTAGTTTGTTTACGTTTTTAGAGGTTCACTACGGTCGGAGTTTGGATGGAGATGCTATAAAAAATAAACATAAAATCATACACTGGGTCCGTGAAAATATACAAACATAAACATTGGAGCTCCGGTAGGGTTCATGGCAAGAATTTAAGTTTACCAAAATGCATTAAGTGCACAAATAAAAAGATTAAATGTTCCAGCTAGTTTTTAAAGGGCTATACCGCAGTTTAGGTTAGATTTTAAACTGGTTTGAACATCGGACATTTTTCATAAATAAGCAAAGTCGTCACCTGTTAGAAATAAAAAATATCGTGTGTTTTTACTATCTACAACACAACTAAGCTGAAAAGGTGTTTTGGCTTTATGCCTAAAAAAATATTATACAGTATTTATATTTTTATAGTGTAAATCGCCATAAAGACGATGCTCTTCTGGTAGGTAAGAGTGCTGCCCTCAGGTTTTTTCTTCGGTGGTGTTGAGGTGTCCTCACCACGAGCGTCTGATACGAGACCGCGTTTACATGTGTCATCGTCGTGCCGGCACGTCCAAGGCGCAAGCGTGGTCGCGCATGTTTGCATGAATGCGTAATGCAGGTACAAGTTCAAGGGCAGCGTGCGAAAGGTTTAAAGATTGTTTCAAAGTTGTAGAATCAGCATTAGTTATTATGTCAATGACGACAAGTCAGTATACAGTTTTTTGCACACTAGTCAAGCAAGAATACGTCTGTCTCTTTTTTTAAGCGCAATCTTGAAAAGAATTTTAGCATCACGTAAACCATTTCTGATAACTTCTGTAACAAGTGAGCCCAGCTTTGTCGGTAGGCTAACTTGCGGAGAGTGAGGAACGTGTAAGGGAGGCACTCTTAAGCCTCCGTACGATCTTCGCACCAATGCCATGTAAGCCCTCACAGCCTCCATACGTCACTTGGCCACTCAGTGTCTTCCAAGATGGCTGCCATGAAGGCGTTCGCATCGTCCCAAATTCCGAGAAACCTGTCTCCCGTCATTGCTTGAAAGGCAGGAAGGCTCCGGTGCAATGTCGCGCCCTCCCCGACATGGTTTTATTTTTTGGTGATGTATTCATCTTTTCAGCAACATTTATTATAGTCATGGTAAAGGCTATGATTTTTCTGTATTCTTCTAATACGGTAAAACCTCATTAACTTGCACACTGTTAAGTAATATTGTCGGTTTAAAACAATATTGTTTGTGGTATTAGGTTGACACAATAGAAAGTTTATGTCGTTATCTCAAAGCAAATATTAGTTAACTCGTAATTTTATTGCTTGACACCATGCATTTTGTGCCACTTTCATACTGTAAAAAGTATTTCTGCTGTTTTCTCGGATAAAGTAAACTAGTATATTTTTCATCGCACTTAGCAAACATTGGATGCCCAGATGTGCTAGGTACTCCTAGACCAACAACCTGTGTTATCTTTTTTGCATATCCCATAACTCAAACTCCGCTTAACTCGAACTCTAATGCCAGTCTCCCGCTCGTTCAAGTTAATGAGGTTTAACGAATGGCCATTCCATACTCCTACTGTTCCTTTGATCGCTCTGTCGATTAACTAATACCTTCAAATAATTTTTGAGTAATTTAGATGGCACCACTCTTAAAAGTGTTACCCATGTAGTATGATATGATCTAACGAGGCAGGGCAGTTTAATGTTTCACTTTAATGGGGCGTGCACGTGGACATGTATGTCTTATTCTTTTAAACAATGCCCTACTAGCAGTATCAACTCCCCCAGCCCAAGAGAAAAATGGGGAAAATACTTGATAGGACATGTTGCCTATATTTTTGAATGGATGCTATGGACAGACACGGAAGCCACTTTAAGACCCACTTGAAAGTAATTCATGTATACAAAATTATTTTGTCGTATTTCACTGCGATGTCTTCAATCTTTTTTTTTTTTTTTTTGCAGGATGTTTATCTATTTTTCCTACAACTCCTATCAATCACACCGCATGGAGTAATTTTAGTAGTAAAGAGTATTTTGCTGCTAATAATTTTTCAATAGAATTTGATAGGTAAGTGTTTGTTGTAAAAATATAGCAAGCGCAGCCAAGCAAAAATCACCAAGCAAGAATTTGGCAATTTAAAGAGATTTAAAAACGTCTAGATTCATACTCTGGAACGTAGCAGATGACATTACTTACGTACGGAGGAAAATACGCAATATACAAAGAGATGTTTAAAGAGATGTTTTTGTTACTGTTATTCTTCTGGGTCTCCGTCACATTTGTAAACACTAATTGAAATTTATGAAAACGTGATCATCTAATTGACCTAACGAAGTTCTTTTGACTGACACAGTGACATCTTAAAGTATGTTTAGCATGAAATTCACCAAATGGATGGACGCAACAAGGAGGATTGTGTCTGACTAATACTTAATGCTGTATATATCTTCAAACAAACAATGGGGGATAAAGTAAGTAGTTTGCAGCATTCAAATCAATTTACAATTTGTCCAAAGAAAACTCGGGATAATTAAAGAAGACATCAACACGTAAATTTTTAACAGGAGTAGGTTAAACAGTTTAACAAAACAGTTAGTGTTCTGTTTGGCTACACCTGACATTCGTGGGAAAAAATGGGCAGCTAAAGATCAGCGGTTAAACGGTTTATAGACTACAAATTCATGATTGTATCAAAAATTAAGATATTATTTTTGTTGGTAAAATTGTTGATTTGTAAAAGTTTTTTCTATGTGCCGGTGGAAATTTACATTACCTGTGATTTTAGCAATCCTTTACTTAAATGCTGTCTTTCCCTAGAGGTTTTTTCTGTTGTATAGATCCAGCCAGCTATGCAACCCAAGTGCACCCCTCCGATAAGAATTTCCGTAAAGATTAGATGGCATCTTATTTCCTCTACTGCTCACAGAGTGCGCACGCTTTCTTTTTTCCCTCCATTGACGGCACCTGAATCCTCTCCGTGTTAAATCCATGACTCCTCCAAAAGAACCGTCTCTGAAGAAGACCAACTCCTTTACCGGCTTGCTCTCTGCCAACCGATCCTGATGTTGTCAGCTCGTCGTTACCATACCTGCTTCTCTTTCAGGCTCAGCTTCTCTTTCCGATTCACCATCCATTGGATCCTCCGAAAGCCGCTTTTGGCTCTCCGACCCTTTTTGATCTTTCGTCCCGGTCTTCTGTTGCTCCTGCAATGCCGCGGTAAGATTGACGTCTCTCCCTGCATCAAGTGCACGCCCTCAAGCTCATTATGTTTTCATCACTTCTTTCACTCCTTCTGCTCAACGTTTTTCTCACGCTCGTCTGGGCAACGTCCCCTTCACTGACCCTCTTCTTACGGCCACGTCCAAGCATCGTCACCTTGCCCCCTCCACCAGGTGTTCACCATCCTTGGCTTGCTTCCCGGTCTTTCGTGTACATTCCACTCCGCCGTCCCGTTCTCAGCACAGTCAGAACCTTCATTCTCCGGCCCTCTTCCATCCCCCCCCCCCCTCGCCATCGCAGCCAGTTTTCTGATCCTGCTCGTTAACCTCGGCGAAATCCTACCGCCATGGTGCCGCTGACAAGAGCTTCGGTTCCCTCCATTGGCTTCCGTCATCACTGATCCCATCAGTCCCACTCTCGCATCCGTCTTGCCCATCTTTCGGCTGGTGCCACTCGAACCGCCGCTCGCCTTCACGTGACTGACTGATTGACCCACGTCGCCCATCTTCCATCACCCAATCGGACCGACCTTGGGCTCTCTCGTCCCGGCCGGACTGGGTTCCAGATTTCCACTCTTTCAGCCCTGTCCTTCTTTCGGTCCTCTTCACGAAGGTAGTCCGTTTTCTTTGCGCGATGGCGCCTTCGTCCATTGTCTCCTCTGCTCCATCGGTAGTATTTCGTTTTACCCCTACCATGGCTCCAGACCACCCACAATCTGCTTCCAAAGGATCTCACGACGTTGCTTCCCAACAGCACATGCTTCCCCTCTTCCTTTGTTCTGCTCTCTTCAAACCATTCTCCGATTCGCTACATCATGGCTTTAAACATCGTAGCGGCCGTTCGTCATCCTTCATGGCCATTTTTGATGATCTGGCTGTGAATTTTCCCCTGAACTCGAAACGTGCACGTGTCCCGACATTGTGTCCAAAAAGCACAGGTATGACCCTCATCCTGGTTGCCAATTTCACTTCAGCAACCCTTGCACTGTAATTACTTCAGCTACCCGTGCAAGATTTGTGCTACAATAAGCTGAAGGAACTGAGCATAATTCTTGAAGAAGCAACTTGAATCTTCGACACGAAAACGTCAAAAAGAAATCAAGAAACTCCTAGATCAACAAGTGGCTTTGGAGGTCACTCCCACAATCCCTGGCAACCTCTCGCCAACGAAATCGGCCTCGCCTGCAGCTTCTAATCCAGTCCTACCTGTTTTCGTCACCCAAATCCGTCTCATCTTCTCGCAGAGGCTCTAGATCCTCGTCTCACTTGAAGAGTCCCTTCACTTCGCCCAATCGTGACCTCTTCACGTCATCTCCACCGAAGTGGAAAAATACTGCTGTTCTTCGAGAGACCATTTCGACGCCTTGCACCTCATGCTCATCCTCTGCCGCTGTAGTCAAACAATTTCCACTTTTGTGTGAACCTACCTCAACCCTCAAACCTTTTCTCGATGCAACTCCGTCGATCATTCCTGCTGGTGTCCTTCCCGTCGTAACAGCTTCAGCACTGGTTCCGGATCCATCGACTTCCCGCACTTCACCGGCTGTCGCCAACAATCCAATTCTGTGACGCTTTTTGGAATCGATGATAATGCTTCCGCTCTGCTGCCCACGCATCCTTTTGGATCTACACCTTTCTAAACAGAAACGTAAGCAACTGAAATCCAATTTCTGCCCTGTTGTATCCTCCTTCAAACAACTGAAAGATGATCTTTCGTCCACACGCAAGGCTATCAAATCCACCAAAAGCAAGATTGCGCTTCATCAGAATATGACGAAATTGCGTTTCAAGATACAACTCCCCGATTCCACCATAAAGATTTTGTTATCTTTTCTGAACACTGTTCGTCGGCCTTGGAGGTTACAGCATTGGTCCCTTTCAGCCTCTCTGAACTCACCCTATGGCATCTCTTCTCGCATTCGTTCCTCAAAATATTTCCCGGGTCGTCGTCGCCATCCCCATGACCCCCCACGTCATGAAGTCTCACCCGCGCCCGATTGCATCTCTTCCATCATCCTTAACAGCTGTCCCTCTGCCTGACGTCAGTCTCGCTTCCATTTCAAAACCTTCAACACAAGCTGTTCTCTGCAAAGATGTTGTTACTTTCACTCAAGCTCCATTGATTCCTTCTGACGCTTTTGCAGACGACCCCATTCCACGTTCTTGGATAACTTCCAACTACAAAGTTTCAACATCTGCCTTCATATCACAGTAAGTCTGGCAGTTTGACAACGCCGACGAATTCCCTCCTGGCATTTCCTCCATGAAGAAGCATTCCAATACAAAATCACGCCAGTTACCCTGCCAAACCTGTTTTTCACGTGCCAAGCACTATTTTACTTTCATTGTAAAGGCATGAGGCCTAAATATTCCTGTCGATTGGTTAGGAGACCCGACACCAACCATCAACAACTCGGGAACACTTTTTTTTTCACTTTCTATTTTTCACTTCCAAGTTTAAAAATTCATATCTCCCTGGAAAATGGACTTCATCGACTCTGATTGGCAGCGCTTAATAAACCCGAACTTTATATAACATCCAGTGAAAACAGAACTTGAAATTTCACCATACTTTGGTCTACAGCTTCATTTGAAAAAGTGCTCAAACTGAGCGCCGACGCACGCAATCTCTGTCGCCATTTTCTACAAACATGTAAATATTTATTTGTTTTTCTCGAATTCATTTCTAGGCATAAAGCCGACTAGCTTCGTGCTGTGCTAGTTTACATGTTTACTATGTTTTTATTTTACTAAGGTGACAATTTTAGCAACTATGAAAACTTTGACTACAACTACGGTATTTTTGCGGCTGCAATAATACATTTAAAAATTTTATGCATTATAGCATTTTAAAACACAAGCTGGTTTATTTAATCTTTTGCCTAGGCTTTTATAAAAGCATTATTTAACGTAACTTTTTCTCATGAACCCTACCTTGTTCAATATGGCAACACAACTACGATTATTTTACCGGACATTTTCAGTGTGTATCTTGTATTTTTATTTCAGGGCTCCAACCATAGTGATCTCAATTCCGAATGCACAACAAAGCCTTTGCCTTCAATTAATAACAGTTTATTTTAAATTTGAGCATCAAACTTCGTCTCCCCCCCCCCCCCTTCCTTCAATAGTTGCAATGCGTAACATTGTAGTTTTTATAAAAAAATGTATAGGCCTTTTTCACGTTGTTATGAGTTTAACTCAATGCACTACTCAAGCTAAGGCTTCTAAAAACACCCAAAGTCGGCAATTCCCTTTGCCATCCAAGCTCCTTCCAATCCGAACTCAGTATTTTCTCTCCCCACCACTCAAGAGTGCAAGGCTACCCTGCCCGTCCGCACCGTCATGCCAACTTCCGGTAATGACAGCTCGGCCGGTTTTGGTCAGTCACTCCTCCTCCAAAGTAACCCCTCTACCTCACACCCCCCCTCCGTCGCTCTCCTACAGGTCCGCGGTTTCCCTCCTACCTGCAGGCAGGCAGCAGGTATATAACCAAGCTGAGGGAGAATTTCGTTAGCATAGCTCAAGGACTCGGGCTAGAGGTCACTACGGCGGTCGGAGCAGAGATGTCCAGTCCGAAGGTTGCCATGCCGGGCAAGGTAGGGGTTCAAAGGGTAACTAGTTTGTTAATAGAATTTAATTTTTAGAAAAGAATTTCTAAATTTTTAGTCTTAAACATAAACTTAACTTCTAGACTTTGAGGGAATTTGTGGGTAGCCAAACGCAATCGGTATTTTGGTTTAGGGCACCCATGATTTAAGGGTTTAAGGTCCCCTTCCTAAAATCCGGCTTTTTTTCTTTGTTTATGAACTCAGTGTTCATTAAATAATCTGAGATCACCAAGATCTAGCATGTGTTATTGTTGAAGCAGGAGTTTTCAAAAAGGTAGTTTTCCTTGTAACACTAATCTTGATTCAGTGTGATTGATTGACTTTAGTGCAAGAGTTGCTAGAGCTTTCGAAGACTATTTTACATTCTGCAAGGGTCATGTTTGTAACTTAGAGAGTTGCGATAACTCAAACCGACTTTTTCTAGTCCAAATTTTGTTGTGAACTTGACTTGTTCATTTTGTCGATTTATTTGTAAATCTCGTGCTTTTAATTGTAAAGCCCCGTTTTTATTTCGTAACCAACTAGTTACCTCGTGTGTATAAATCTTGTCATGTTTTATTAAAACAGAAAAGAAAGTTGTTTTGAACAACAAATTTTGACTTCGAGTCCGATTTAATTTGCAAGGGTTATTTTAATTACAAATCAATTTTTGTTCTAACTCCGAAGTAGGCAATTAAATTAACTACCCATCGTGGTGGCAGTGAACCGTGATAGATAGGTCATAAAGAGTTAGTTAGGACGTCGACGCTCTTCTCCTAACCGTGCAGTAGACATGCTATGCTGTTTTCACAACAAAGTAAAAACCGCCATTTATGATTTACTCTACAATAACCACAAATACGCCAGATGTCGGTGCTAGAGACAGTAGGCACCTCAAGACCCTGTAAGCGCCGCTACATCATAACCGTCCCTAAATCTTGCACTCTTCTTCTCTATCTAATCATTCCATTCCTGCCATGATCTTCTGATCTTCCCAATGTAAACCTTTCCCAGTTTTCATTGGAACTCCTTCAGGTGTCTCCACCATCAACCACTGGTAATTTCATCTGAATCGAACTTTCACCACCCCCCGCCGCCCCCCTTCCCCCCGACTTCACACATCACCTCTGTGCTTCGCTCACACACCCTGGGAAGATTAAGGCATCCTGGACATCCAGCCCCACATTTCTTTGTCACACCGGATGAACTGCATCACACCTCGTGAATCGCACCACACCAAAGAAAAGCCCCACACCTGTAAACCGACACATCTTTCAACTCAGAATAGAACACTCCACACCCATCAACTCGTCCCAACTTTGCTAGACTTCACCAGCTTCTCTCATCCTTGGCACACGTCAACAACTCTTCATCCTGATCCTTGTATTGACTCTGTCATGTTTTGCAATGACTCAGATATCACATTTGATGTTTGTTGACTCCACTCGGTAAATCAACGAACCAACCCCCTTGCCATCAACTCCCCCCCCCCCCCCCCCCCCCCTCCCCCCCCCCCCCCGACCCTGTTGTGGGGGGGGTTGCCCCGGGGGGGGGGGGGGGGCAGCTTGTAACCCTACGGTGCCCCGTGTGGACATGCTGAAGTCACAGTTAATATAAATTTCAACCGGCATATAGAAACATAAATTTCTCCCCCCCACCCAAGGCTAGCTGAAATTTGTTTCTATTGCGTAAAGGAAACAGAATGGTAAGCACCCACCCTTCCTTGCCTCGTGAGCACCATTTGGCAGATTGGAGGGGTGTGCACTTGGGTTGCTAAGCTGGCCACATCTGCACAACGAAAAGCCTCTAGGGAATGACAGAAATTTCGGGAAAGGAATGCTAAAATCTCAGGTAATATAAATTTCTTTTAGGCAATAAACAAATTTATGTTTCTACTTGCCATGAAAAAATCCATTACCCAATTTATTGGCATTCTCCTTCTCTAATGCTGTTTCTTCTAGAGATAAAACAAGTTCTTCCGGTCCGCTGCGCAGCCCCCATCGTGTATAAGTCGAGGCAGAGCCCACCTTTGCTTCTCTAGCCGCCACGCTGTTCACTTCGTTGGGACGCTGTGCTTACCATCTGCTTCTAGCACTAGCCTCCGCAACGTCTGCCTCCGCTTCGTGATGCCGCGAGCAAAGGGGGTGCGCGGAATATCCTCTCCCCTTCCTCGCCATCCGGCCTCCCCGGTCCCGGCTGCTTGTCTGGGCCCTCCGCCTCTGTCCTACGCACCCTGCCATCCCTCGGAATGACCCTTCCTTGTTTTAGGCTGACGACCTTGCGTCTGCGTTGCGGATGGGCAGTGGGTGACTCTGTTCAGCCGAGCGCCTATCCTCGTCCTCAATCCCCCTAACCGGGAGCTGCCTCCGCGCAGCATTCCTTGGGATGGGCTGCCTCATTGCCTTCTATCGACTTTTACCTCCAAAAAATAAAAAAATTCCTCATCCGCGGCTTTGGTTGAGCCGTTTCACCACTTACTGTCGGATTGCGTCTTCCTTCCCTCCAGCATTGAGTGCTGTTGTTCCTTAAAGGGGTATGGTATCCCTCCACGTCTTCACCACCTGCGTATCCTGCTGCGCAGCCCTCTTTCTGATATATGTTCTGACGATGCAGTCCGCTGTCTTTCCTCGGCTGTCGTCCTATGCAGCTGTGCTATACACTGCTCCTCAACCGATCCAATCCTTGTGTCCATCCTCCAGCATACCTCCATCCTCTTCACGGATCCACCAGTCCTTGGACCAGCTACTTTCACTATCCAGCTCCCGGTTTCCTCTGCTCCACCCTTAGGAGCGGATAGACAGAGGTCCGGTCCATCCTCAGACTAGGATGCTTCTATTTTCGCAAGTGTTCCACCACCGATTGGGTGTTTTCCCGTCCGTCGATCCTCTCCATCCTCTTCTCGACTGCCGGTCCTCCGGACCAGTGATCCTCGTCCTCTCTGCGATCTACCCTCGTCCGCTTCTGCAGGATGTCTTCTAGGATTCTACCGGTTGAGGTTCCGCTCCCGGCCATACCTTCTACAGTCCTTGGATCCGCAGGCCGGAGAGCCACTCCGTCCTCCCCTAGGATCAAGATAATTCCTCCTGCCACGGTGACACATCGTCGGTCTGGACGCAAACCTACTCACCGATCCTCTGCTGTTCGACAGTGGCTCAGTGGTAATGTCGCCGGCTGCGAAGCGAGAGTTCCCCAGTTTAAATCCAGTAGCTTGCTTTTTTACCACTCAATCCACCGTCCGCTATCTTCCCGGCGTTAATGTCCTCATTTCCTTCTGAAGCATCCAGGGGTACTTTCGTAGAGACCGATCCGCCTTGGTATCCCGTACATCTTGCAGGCACCGTCCTCTTGTCATTCATCCTCTTCATTAGCTAGTCCTTCGATCCTCGGACGCACGTTCCGCCATCCGCCTCTGTCCTTGCCATTGCCAGCCTTCGCTGTTCCTCTTGAATCGTCGGCCAGTCTTCGCCTACCTTTCATCTACCAAAGCTTCGATTCCTAAGCAACGACGATCCTCCAACTCTCCTGCGGACGGGGATCTCCATCCTATTTATCTCCATGTCCCATTTCGGTCCTCCGCATCCTGCTGCCCCTGGTCCTCTACCAGTTCCGCCCACATTTATAAATCCGGGAAAAGGACATAAGCTCTATAAGATAGGCCTGCGCGAATCAGTCTACAGTTGCCCAAGCCCTACTCCTGGGCTCTTGGATGCGTTCCTCACAGGATGCTTTTCACACTCCTCTCGTTACCCCTCGCTCCCCTACTCGGGGGAGGGGGCACTTGCTGCCATTCAGAACAACAACGTCACGATCCTCACCACCCTTCCTTCCCCTTACTAGACCTTTGTCTGTAAGGCAGGGGCAGGATAGGACGCTGCCCACCACATTAGGTAATCTATTTTCTTCTTCCCTCAGAGCCAGGCTGTCCGCCTTGTTCCCAGCTTCACACCATGCGCTGCGTCCAACCCCATCCTCGGTGACGCCGTCCTTATGCCTCGTGCTACAGGTACGCTGGGGGATGGCTCCTCATCCTGCACTCGTCATTCCGCATCCCCTCTGGTCCACCGGTTGCAGATACTGTTGCAGCCGCGTCCGCCGCACTATCCTCTTCTTTCTGAGCCATCCTGATACCTAGGGACACTGCAGCTACGTCCCCAATCCCTTGCAGTCAACCTTCTCCAGTACGGAACCTACGTTCTCCTGCCAACAGACTCTCTCGTGCCAAGGAACGATACACTTGCTTAGAAGCTTCGACTTAAAACTCGGAAGGTTGCTGCCAAGTTAGCATCCTCTGCAGGGCTGTAACTTACTATTCGGGATTTGTCCTCGCGTTCATCCCATCCTTCGGTAACTAGACATTCCACCACTCAGCGGACCAGTGAACCACTCACTCTGTCATCAGTACATTCCCTCATGGACTCCTCACTCTAAACCTTTAAACGAAAGGCTCCAGTTTGATTCTACGACAGTTTAACTTGCCTCCATCCTTAAGCGACACAAGCTTTCCCTTAAGGATGCTGGTACTTCTGTTGCCCTGGACGATCCACCTCGTCCTATCCTGTCCACTCAGTTGCCTCCTCAAGTCCCTTCTGAACACCACACCATCCCTCTCGGATCAACCTACCCTGCCGTTCCAAGGATACCCTGATCCTTCCAAGATTCCACTACCAGAACTGCTGCAGACAATCGAGGGGATCATCCCCGATTGTTTTCTTTACAAGCCATCCTCTTCCTCCAAATTGTACTGGTCGCAACCTGGTTTCCGCTACTGCTCTCCCTACTTATGGATTTCCCACAACAAATCAACCATCTCCAGTATATGTCCACGTCCGTTACGTGACGTCTCCCGCTTTCCGCCACCTTCCGCATTCTGCATCATCCTACCCCTCGATCCCCTGCTCGGGACGACAGGGGGGGGGGGATGACTTGCTCCCTATGGGCTGCAGTACCACGATCCTCATATTAGACCTCCAACGTCCTCATCCAATCCCCGCCATTCGGCTGGCGACAGGTCCGGCATGATCATTCCTCCCGACAAGCTATCCAGGGGGAACGTCCGCATTGCAGCCAACACGCTTTACGGCGACCTCTGCACAACTGCCTACTATACTACTAGCGGCCCATCCTCCTTGTTATCTGTCCATTTCACTGAACCTACCGTCAACCTACACCTCCCTCCGCTTCCAACAGTGTTTCCTAGACCTGTACAATTGAGGGCATGATACCCCTCCGCACCACCACCATCCGTGCATCCTCCTGCACAGCCTCTTTCAGTTCCTCCCTCCTAGGTCAGTCACCGCTGGTGCTCTTGCTGGACACTCCCCACATTTCCATACTATACACTGCTATTCGACGGTTGGTCGATGTCCTCCGCTTCTGCATTTACTGCCTCCCGACCTCCGCCCCTCCACAAGGGACTCGTACAGCGACCTCGTCCGTTCCTCCCATAAGGATATTCTCCTCCCTATCCGAGTTCACCAAATCCTTCCTCCAGTCCTCCGGAAAGACCGCCCTCTTCTGGGTCCTCCTCTCGGGACCAGGGACGTTTCTACCATCCGAATCTACCTTCGCTACAACTTTACTGGTGGCTACTATCATCCGTCTATGACAACCACTGGAAACGGTGGTTTCATTGATGTATTGATTACCAGGTCCATCCGATCGATCCACCCTTACACGATCTCCTCCGTTTCCTGACCTCCTCCTTTAATGAAGGTTTACAGGGATCCTCCATCCTGGTCTATAGGTCGGCATTGAATGCCGTCTTTCAAGCCGCCGGATACACCCCTCTCGTCACCGACTACAAAATCTCTTCCCTAATCCACTCGTTCCCACTGTATCGCCCATGTGTCGCCAACACGTTTCCCGACTGGGGCCTTTCCGTCGTCCTAGCAGCCCTGATGACTTTTCCTTCTGAACCTTAGCCTCTGCACGCCTCAGCCGTCTCACTAAGGAGACTGTATTCCTGGTAGCTCCGGCCAGTGGTGCCTACAGGGGGAGTCAGTGAGGAGCAACTCCTCACTGGCATTTTAGGGGGGTTGGAAAAATATCGATATATTAATGTAACAACAATATGCCACCCACCACCACAACACAATATGACCCGTCAGCAGTCAACACAACATATAAATCCAGAAAGAAAAAAAATGTTTTAGTTTATAATTTTATCCACGGAAGAATATTGATTGAAAACGAAACTGAACAGTAGATTCTGTTGCTGCAACTAGCTGCAGTATTAGGGACCGGTCGTTATTTATCACCGGGGGAAGGAAATTGGGGGGATCATGAAGTTTTTGGACCCTTTTGAAGGGGGTAATCATACATTTTTCAGGTACCGTCAAGGGGGGAGGGGAATCAAAAACATACTGACCAACTGGAAGAAAGTCATTTTTGGGCCTCAAAAATGGCACTTTCAGCAGTCAAAATTTCTAAAAACGCCTCAGCTTCTGGGGGGCAAGCCCCCCATAACCCCCATGATATCATTGTTGCACGATTTTGAGACTGTTAGTACCATTTCTGCAGGTATAGTTTTTGCAAATAACTTTGTAGAAGAGCCTTGGCAACTGGTTTCTTGGCTTCTTCGGTCTTTCAGGTTCTAACTGTTACAGATGAGGGCATACAAGTAAACAGTATGTTCATCATACTTATTGTATGAATCTTGACAAAAGATGAGTGTAAGAAACATTTATAGAACATTTTTAATCCAACATGTTTTTTCGTTAAAAACGAGACACATTTCCTTACGTCTAATGGTAACTGTCGGTGTGGAGAGCTACTTACTTATTTTGGCTACAGCACTTTTCTTGGCTACAGGTTCATCTGCAAACAGTCTTAATGGGTATGCGAAAAACGCATTTTTGTTTGGGAAGGGGGAGAGGAGGGGTCACATTATTTTTGGATCTTATTGAGGGGCAGTCAAGATTTTTTCAAGATCTCCAATGGAGGGTCATCGCAAATTTGGTGATCACATCTTCATAACCTTCCCCCCCTCCCCGGGGCCATAAATAATGACCGGTTCCTTACGACGGGATAGAAATAAATCTTATGAAAATAACATGGCCTGAAAATGTGTGTGTGTGGGGAGGGGGGGGGGGGAGGGGGGGTGACACCCAACCACTAATACAAGTCGAAAATATGGGAGTACCATTTTTAAACCAGGATGGGGAGGGGGG
>JAHWFP010238703.1:27789-59821 GCA_023313725.1 Lithobius niger | reverse complement strand
TCTGACTGAACCAAGACGGAAGCCGATCGCACCTCTTGCTGCTTGTCTCGACCGTGGCTGACCTCACGTCTCGAGTGAAAATCACGTCGCCTGTTGCTGTGCACTGCTGTTCGTCTCATTCGTTGGCTGTACCCACGTTTTAAGTGAACCAAGAATGAAGCCGTTTGCACTCTGTTTGTCTCGATTGTGACTGGCCCCAACGTCCCGAGCGATAATCAAGACTTCAGCTGCCGCCCACACTACTGCTCGTCTCACCCGTGACCTACACCCACGCTTTGAGTGAAGAATCGAGTTGGAAACCATCTACATTTCCCACTCCTTGTCTCGTCCATGGCTGATCCCGGGTCTGTAGTGAAATTCAAATCACCAGCTGCTGTCCAAACGGCTGCTCGTCTCAGCATGGTTTTAAAAAAAACCGTCCTAAGTGAAGAATCAAGCCGTATGACGTCTCCATCTCTTGCGGCTGCATGCCGCTTACGACCCAGCCCGTACGACACCCATCCGATGTCACGCCTGCTCCTGCTGTCGCATCACCTGAATCTCCGTCCCTCCCGGGCCAACGCACACTACCTCCCGTTGGACCTGTCGTCCCTCCAACACGACCTTTAAGCCGCCAAGGACTCTCCGGGCCGCCAAACGTGACCTCCACCGTGCGACACTCGCCCACTCTCTGAACCAGAGCTCGTCGCTCAACCCGTCGCCCAATTCCTCCTAGAAAGGCCTCCGTGTCAGACGTAGTGTCGTACGGGAAATCGTACATGACATCGTCCGTCACCTGCAAGTCAATCCGATTCCGCCTCCTTCCTGCACGCCATCGGTACGCAAGACACGTAGCTAGGACGGGGTCGCATCCACGTCAAGCCACGAAGAGCACAGGCGTGCCGTTTCTTCTCCCCCCCCGCTACGGCACCCAAGCGCAAATCGGACGACACACTGTCGTTGCGTCACCCTCTGTCGCCCGCCCCTGCTGCCGAGAAGCGCATCAGGTTCCCGGACGACACCCCAGATGAATCCACCCTGTCGCTCACAGCTCTTTTAAAGACTGTCGAACAGCCTGTTCCAGACTGTTTCCTGTCAAGCCCACTAAGATACCTGACACCCCTGTCATCAATCGTGGCCAATCGACAGGCCTTGGATTTGCCTCACGAGACAAAGACGCCAAACCCAGCTGCCTCCTGTGTCAATCAACGACACTCCTAACATGTCTCCTCCGCAACGAAGGCTCCATACTAGGCAAAGGCGATCCCCTTCTTCTCGACAAAGAACCTCCTATGCCGCGCCCTGGCCGTGAAAACAGCTTCTTCCGATCCTTCACAGACGGCGCCACTAACCCCCGCAACATTGACACCTACCCGGAGTGTAAGTTTGCTTGCAACGAAATCAAGATGGATTTCGGGACCTCGTTGGCAATACCCCAAAAAAGCTGTCGTCCGACGTCTGTCCAGATAAGTTCAAGAACCTGTCGTCCCTGATTTCTCAGCTCTTTCAAAGAGCTAACTTCGCTACTTACCACGCAATGAACTGGGCAACGATAGCGCTGTTCAACAACACCCTTCTCCTCCGCGACATTGCCCTGTCGTCCGCAAACAACCTAAACGTCTCCACGCGACGCCGACTCTGAAATCAACCGACCCATGAGTCAGCAACACTCTTCCATGGGTTAATCCCAACACTTGCTCCTCACCTTGACGTTTCGAGAAAACCAAAGCCGCAAAAGCAAGCCACGTCTTCAATCCGCCCGTTCTCGAAGAATTAACAAGCCAACCCCCATCCCCCGGACGATTGGCACAAAATACGGCGTCACCAACCCCCTACCGCCCGAACGACACTGCCGCCTACCAGCAGCGAAACCAGTAGCCCTTTCGGACCGACGCTCCTCGCTCTCGCTTCGGCCAACGTTCCCAACAGAAGCACGCCGCCACCCCCGATCGAAGGAGCCGAGCCTCATCCCCCGGGGGCAGAAGCATCTACCGCAATAACCACAACCTGCAGCCTTGTGCCTAGCTGGTCTCCCTGTCGGGGCCAGACTATGCCATTATTTCCCAGCTGACAAGAACTGACCACCTACCTGGAAATCCTATCATAATACACGGCTTTCGTCCGACGTTCCAACATCAACCGCCGCTGTCGCCATCTCCTCCATGGGACTTCTCGCCCCAAACGACAACGTCCCTGTCGTATGAAGTATCGGAAACATACTGGATCAAGAGAACGATCGAAGCAGCTTATGACAAACATGAATTGAGCAATAGCATAAGAATGACGGCGCACACAATGAGAACCATCTCTCCATCTTGGGCCCACCATACCGCTACCCCAATTGAATAATCCTTCCAGCAGCGTCTTGACGCCACCAGTCCACCTTCACTTCTCACTACCTATGAGACAGGATGAAGGATGAATCCCAGCTACATCGGCTGGAACTGATCGTCGCAGCCAGAACCATGGCCAAACCCCCCTTAAGCACTCAGAATGAAGCAGAAGCAAGACCCATGAAAGAAGCAAGTTCCACCCTGCTAGAAGCCTTTTCAGGGCCACCAACTCCGTCGAATGAGACCAAATTCCTGACGTTTCTGCTATTTCGCTTGCTGAAACCGTATTCGTTTCGCCCTTGTCAAGCCCAAATGTTATGAATAAAGTGCGAATTTTTCTCTTGCAGATAAAGAATTCATGGGGGAAAGCCTGCTTGCATCCCGGGGCGCTCGTACAGACGGTGCCCGCCACCAACTTTAACGAAGTCAACTGGTAATGCTAAAATTACCAGGTTAAGTTGTTTTGGCAATAAAAAAAGAACATTTTGCCGGCCCCCAGTCTGGCCGGCTAAAAATGGTTTCTTTTTGCCTAAAACATACTTAACCTTACTCCCGCCCTGCCTCCCCTCTCGAGTCACCGCCTAACACATTGAGAGTAAAATGAATGCCGATAGCGTGCGCGCTGTCGCTTTATAAGGGAGGACCGCGCTGCGCATGCGTGGTGGGATATGCAAGCAGGCGTCTACAAACCGGAAGAAACCTCCAGCGGAACATCACATTCGAAGAATGTAATGATAAAATTACCAGGTTAAGTATGTTTAGGCAAAAAGAAACCATTTTTAGCCGGCCAAGCTGGGGGCCGGCAAAATGTTCTTTTTCAACGACTTCATACTTAGATGCAAGTTCTGCAGTACCAAACAGATGCAGCAAAGAACCAAGATGATCTGCAGTGACATGTTTCAAAGCCTTCCACTGCGAATAAGATAAAGAAAGTTTGTATTTTGAAATTTTGAACATGTAACTTTATGACCAGAACAGGCTCTGGCAACATATTTACCACAATCATGTAGTACATAAATGGGCAATGGTAACATAATTAGTTTTACTACCTAAAAAATGTGCATATGGACCAATTTTTTTGGAAAATGTTTAAATGAAAACGATCCATTATCTCCTTGTATTTAGGTTATGAGGTTTAGCACACTTAAAGTTTAGCGGGGCCTGTTTAAAAGATGAGTGTTAGGAGTATTTTTGTAAGATTCGTCATTGTCGGCATGAATTGGCTTCAGAAAAAAAAAAATTTTGGGATTTATTTTTTCAGGTTAATGGCAGCAGAGTTAAAGTTTTCATTGAAGACAGTTTTGTTTAAATCTTCCGTTGAGGCGCCAGACTGCTATATATTTAATGTCACGGTATGTAAAAAAAATTGGCTTTTTGTAAAAACACTCTAGGCAGTGTGTGGGGATAAAATACCTTTGTAAGTTGCATTTTGTTCTGTTAAGCTATATATGGATGTACATCTATACAAATACATTAGGATGCAAAACAGGTGTTTTAGAGTGGTTCACTTTTTTTTATTGCTTTTCTACAAGCTTAGCAAAAAAGTGAGTTGTAAGTAAATCACAGTGTTAAAAAAACAAAAGTTTTGAAAGTTACGATGAGAGTTCACTTCACGATTTTGTTCAAGCCATAGTTCCATTAGACGCTCAATCTCAAAAAAATAAAATAGTCTACTCTTATTCCGCATATTTTCGACAGTTCTTAGCAAGTAGATGGATCACACTTCAATTGTCTTCATCAGGCGTTGTATTTATTTTTCTTCTTTGGCTCACAACATTGGAAAAAATAAACTGAATTTATCTGGTAGTTTCGTGGATGGAGCCTCTCTCCATCTGTGCATAAGGCGTTCGCTTAGGTTTTTACGTAGGACGTGTTGGATGGCAGGGTTCAAGGATGCTTGGAATGTTTATTAGGGATACTTACTTGTTCAGATGAATTTGAATCACCAACGATTGTAGCCCTCTCAGGTGTCTATCTCTCTTTGTTGGACGCAATAAGAATAGTGGTGCCTTCCCAGTCTATCTTATGCTGAGTGCTCATTTGGTGCACTGCCACGCCATTCTCATCTTTTTTCCCTGGGTGTCAGCCTTATGCTGCTTTATACAATTCTCATTCATTTTTGTGCTCTGTTGTGTCTGATTTTCGTCAGGTCTACTCTCTTGGTTCTTTATGCTCTTCCCTCTTTATTTCTGCTATGCTCTCTACCCAGCTTTGACTTCTTGATCAGTGTACTCTTTAGGCCTTTTCCACACATGTAAGAATCAACCCCCTGCCTCTAGATCCTCTGCAGATGCTCACTCATCCCACATAGGTAAGTAAGGCTTAGGGAGTTTTCTTTACTTAATCTTTATCCTGTTCCCCGATAACCGGTCGTCCTCTCATTACCTTTTCACTCCTGACTTGACTTGAGCGTCCCTCATCAATCGACTCAGCATCCATGGTGGGTATCCCAGTGTAATACTTTTACCCTTGGCCTTGTGGAGGTGTCTTGCTTCTCGTGACCTCGATTTATGTGGATTTTAATGGAGTGACGTGTAGAGAAGTAAAAGGAGCTGCGATAGGTTTTTCGAATTCTCCATTATTATAGCCGAATTGGTTTTGCAGCATCTGGACAACTACATTCCAGAGGAAGTACCGGGTCTGCAACTCTGGAGGAGATTTGTGGATGAAGTCATTTCTGTCTTGAAGCGGGGGTGGGTGGAGTGAAAGTGTGTTAGGCCTACAGAATGGTTGAAGACACGATCTTAAGTTCACACATGAGGAGGAAAAGAACAGAGCAATGCCATTCCTAGGTGTGCTACAGACGGTGAATGATGAAGGAGAATCAAGTAACAACCGTACTATAAAGCCACCGCAACAGATCGGAGTATTTTGTTTACATCTTGTCACCCAATACCCTAACTCTTACAGATTGCTGAGAATGAGTTCAGATGAGTAGAAAAACACCCTATGACAAGGATTTGGCGCAGCAGGACCTCCAGAAGGCCAAGGGTAAATTTATTACTCTAAGATACCCACCATGGGTGGTGAGTCGATTGATGACGGATGCTCGCGCCGAAGTTGAGAATGAAAGATATGGAAAGGAAGACTGGTTATCGGGTATCAAGAGAAAGAGAAAGATTAAGTAAAGAAAGATCCCAAAACTATGCCTTACTTATGTGGGGTGAGTGAGCGCCTGCAGAGGATCCTAAGGCCGATAAAAATAAATACCTTGGTTCTCTTAAGTATACGGTCCAAAATTCGATACGGGCAAGGCGGTTTTTTTAAAATTATTTTTTCCATGTCAATGTCAAATATTTATTACCTTTTTTATAGCAGTTTCCCCCTTTTGAGCTTATTTTCCCTAGAAGGTTGAAGGTTGGCTTCCCTGCTGGGCTCGTAATAGTTCTGCGCATGCACGGGCTTGGACCAGTCTATATAAGCACGCCGCGTCAGCCAAACCACATCATTTCTCCTAAGGTGCTCGCGGTAGCGTGACCACCCCTGAGCTTACGATTCCGAAGATACAAGAACACGCGTGCCGTCGATTGCCCGGTTACCTTCTATGACAATGGATGCACCGATTACCGGTTCTCTGGTTCTCCGGTTCCCTCTAATGTCGCCGGCAACGCTTGTGCGACCCCACCGATCCAAGACGTCGATTCCCTTCACTCCACATGGACTCACCAGTTGTCGTTACGGTTCCCGATTCCTTGGGAATACCTGTCGTAATCAACGATCCTTCAGCGGCCCGTGATCCGCCTTGCCTTCAAGAGGTTCCGGTTTCGGCCTCGGTTCTTTCAACCGCCGATTCCCCTCAAAGCACTAGAGCTACTAGCATATGGATTCACCGATCCTCGCTTCTGGTGGGGGATCGTTCAGCGATCCCGGGGAAGGGGATTCGGTCCCCTTTTCCACAACCCAACCAGAGGGAGGGAACTTCAGTCCTCGCCAAACGATCCCGGTTCCTGTGCCCCTTGCCATATATTAATTGTTAAGGGTGTGCCCAGCGTAACTAAGGGTTAATCGGCACGATAAGGGCTGCATCTTTGCAGGTGGCTTGTTCCACTCCACTTACGACGACATCGATTCTGGTTCCCTTCCTCATCATGACCCTCGGGTTCTAGACCTGGGGAAGGGTGGGGGGCACCGATATCTACCTCTGCAACTAACGTTAATTACCACTTGCACATCGAGCCTTTTATCTGAACCTGGTTTGGTTCCTCTTGCTGGGGATTCGATCCCACCACTGCCAGTGGGCTTCCAGCCTGGGCCCCTTTGCCTCTTCTACCAAGTTCTTCCCATGTCGCTTTTGCCAGCTGAAAATGATGGATTCTATACGTACATCGGTTCCCAACACGAACCTTCATCCCGACCCCTTTCACGATGCATGCATCATGTTCAATCGACGATCGCTGCCCCCTGCGCATGTGTCTGCACGGCCTCCATGAAACAAGGCTGCCCCCTGCACGATTCATGCCCCTTCTACACTGCAATCCACTATCATTCTGCTGATTCCATGTACCACCTTTGTAGGACCTATGCTCGGTTGATTCCGTTTTCCTGTCACGATCCTTACAGCTTGGACTGGGCCCATGCACCCACTCAAGGTCCTGTTTCGAACCACGATCTGCCTGCTGTCCTCTCCTTGTCATCGATACATCGGTTCCTGCTAGTCGTTATCTCATGATGCACCTTCGCTTTGGATGCAACCGGCGACTCTTCTCCGACCTGCAACCCTCTGCGCACGTTTCTGCACAGCCTCCAGCTCGATTCCCCTGTCCGATGACCCTACTTCTAACCGTTCGATTCCCGATCACCTTCCTAGTCTGGACCCTTCAACATCATTCTGGCTTCTCGTTTTCCATTGCTTCTTCTACGTTACTCCAAGCATCCCACTAGATTTGCTACGAATTTCCTCTTTCTACGGTGCCATCCAAAATCTGAATAGCCCTCACAGCTTTCTTGTCCACGACACGCACTTCACATCGTTCCTTAAGTGTGGAGAACTCAGTTCCCGGTTACCTCGACGGTTCCCGATTACCTTACCGATGGCCTTTTCATACCTAATGCAACAGTAACTCCCAAAGATGGGTCTCCATTTCATCTCCCATGATCCGCCCCTCCGCGTCCCCTGACACAACTGGCTTCTGACTCTGTTCAAATCTTCAAACTCCCAGCGGATCATGAGCCTCTCAACTAGGCGGCGGTGGCCCCCCCCCCCCCACTCTTCGGTTCCCACCTTGCGATTGCGCCCACAATGCTATACTTATTCCTTCAAACCATGCAGCTGTATTTTCTTATTTTTGCTTATCTTGCCATCACTATTTCCGGTTCCCTTTTACCAGTCTTTCAAAGGCCCTGGCTCTTGTATCCCTAATACTCCACTACAAAACCTTGATTACTGAGCCTCAAGCAAGAATCTTGATTTCTACTACGCCGCACGCTGTTTACATCGCTCCTAATCGGTTGCCGATTACCCTCCGATTACCTGGTCTTGCTTAGAGCAAAGGGCACTCCCAAAGAAGGATCTTCGATCCGCCCTCCACTCTCTGCCTCCCCGGTTCCTTTGACGCATCCGGCTTCTGGAGCTGTTGAGGCTTTAGAATTCACGGTGGATCATGAGCCTCTCGATTCCCAGTTATGACTGGAGAATCCCTTTCTTTCCAAACTCTCGGTTCCCCTCCAACCGCATGATACGGTCACTTCTTCTCTGATTCCGTGCAGCCAACCTGCTCCGAAGCGGGATCTATGTTCCCTCAGCGAAGACCTTACCCGTGCAACTACAAGTAAAAACTCGCAGAGCTGCTGCTAAGGCCGCATCTTCTTCTGCCCGCCTCGTGCCACTGGACTTGTCTTCTCGTTCATCTTACAGAATTCGATCTGCTCCGCCATGTGCTGGCGGTCCCATTTCTAATTCTCAAGTGCACGACCTACGAAAACCAGCTGGTTCCCTCCAAGAACCTACGATCCCTTACTACGAAACTTGCTTGCACAAAGGAATGTTATACAAGACTCAAGCTTCAGATTATGACTCGCAAAACAGTTGCTAAGCTACCTTCGTCTCACTCACCACAGGTTTCTCCTTTCGACTTTTCTTCTCGCTCCTTTCTGAGCTACCGATCTGCCCCTCCTCAGGTTAGCGGTTCACTCGCTAGTCTACAAGCTCATAGCCTTATGGACTCTCCACTTCGTACCTTCAAGCGGAAGGCACCCCTATTACCGATTGCACATCAACTTGGTTCTCTGGCATTCCGACACAACAACAATCCACTGATGCCGGCACTTCAAAAGCACCTGATACTCCTACACCTCCGATTCATCTGGAAAGATTCCTGCTCCCTTACAGGAGCTTCCGCTTCAAGAGGAGAGCATTCACGATGCCTGTTACTCTCCAGATCCTTCTTTCAAGAATCACGATCCCTCATTTTGTGGTGATCCCGATCCCGATCCCTGAATTACTGAAACTGTCAGGGGAATCATTCCCGATTGCCTTTTATACAAACTCAACAGAACAGCATCCTCCGACACCTCATGCCAGAATCAAGGTCTTGCCACAAGTTATGGATGCGTTGTGTGACCAACCTCCTCCCCAACCTCCGCTGCTAGGATATTCGACTACTTTCCTTACAAATGGCCGGTTCGCATTAAGGTAATTAAACGACCTCTCGTTCTTCAAAGGCCCGTCCCTTCACGAACCACGAAAATTGCGGTTCCCTTGGTTGCGCCACCGATGCCCGGTCCACTCAACAACTGTTCATGGTTGCCTGAAATTGTGCCAACTACGACAAACAACGCCACCTGCTGCACACTTTCCTCCAGCCTCGGCCTTGTGTGAAGCCCTTACTTGTGGAGTTCACTTCTCAGCAAGAGACCAAGAAAACAATCGACGATGAGTGTCGCCGATCCCAACCTCACCACCGTAGAGAGCGTATTACTGCGCTCAGTCTCGTACTCGACGCTTCCACAATGAACCGTCAACTGCACAGTTTCGTTCTCCTACGGTTCCCTCCTCTTCGTCACGAGAACCTTCTCCCACTGTGGCCGCATTGCATGAAGCTGCCCCATCTCCTTTGCCCTCACCACTCAAGGATCCTTCGGTTACGGCATCACTTGCGCACTCCCCAGTTACCGATTCCCCTTTCTTTGCTTCGGAAGCACGGCTCCTAACATAGTCTGATGCCTCATCTCGACACCCTCCAAACATTTCTGGCTATTCAGTCTGGCTGTATGATGATGCCCCTAAGTTCCTGCCTGTATTTCACGAGATCACTCCTCATTCGACCATTCCTTCCTTAGAACCCCCCCCCCTGCTCTCCGTGTCACCTACGAGCCAAAGAAGCATCTTCTGACTTTCGAGTCTTCAAAAAAAAAAAAAGAAAAACATGTAACTCCGCCGATTCTCTTCACATTTCGAACTCCGTGAAGCACCTGCTCCCTTGGTCCTTCCACCAACCGAACGACCATTAGGTTATGTTGCTTCGCCAATACATCTTCTTTATGTACTTTTCTCAGTACTTTTGCTTATCTTTAACTCTCACCACCCAGTTCTTATGAAGGATCGATTACCACCATGCACTTGCTTAAGCAACGATTCCCTTCAACACCGACTCCCGGTTCCTTCCTGCTCCAGACCGTACAAACGACGTGACACCATGCAAATCACGATGCCTCGCCTTGCTAGTTCTACATGCATCATTCAAGTACCGTTCCCTCAAGTTTTGTTGATTCTCCTTTCCAACAAGGTAACAGGTCTTGCGAATTATTACTTGTTCGCCTTGTCCCCCGCAGGTTGTAAGACTCCTTTCTGCGAAAAACTGTTATGTCTCCTGCATCCACTCTGAAGACTGATTCCCATACAGTTCGCACCCTTAGCCTCCCACGTATACGATACATTCGATTCTGTACGTCTTCGTTCTTATCATGTTTCGTTGTGGGTATAGCTTTGGCCTTAAGGTTGTCTTCTCCGGGACTTGTTCCTTGGGGGCGCTAGCTCGTAATGCGAAATACTCCAACCTAGCCCTCCTCCTAGGTGACGAAGTCTGCTATAAAAAAGGTAATGTATATTTTCATCGGCTATAAAAAGACTTAAATACCAGGGTCTGCACCTGGTTGATTTTAGTTTTTATTGCGTAATTGAAATTATACATTACCTTTCATCTCGCCCAGCCTCCCCTCCATGAACTAGGTTCTGGATTCGGGAGAAATGATGTGGTTCGGCTGACGCGGCGTGCTTATATAGACTGGCCCAAACCCGCGCATGCGCAGAACTATTACGAGCCCAGCAGGGAAGCCAACCTTCAAGTTCTACGGAAAATAAGCTCAAAGGGGTAAACTGCTATACAAAAAGTAATGTATATTTTCAGTTGGGCAATAAAAACTAAAATCAACCAGGTGCAGGCCCTGGTATTTTAGTCTTTTTTTAACCTCTCAAAGTCTGATGTAGTGTGGCCATATTTTTTTTCATGGGTAAGAGAGTTTATAATTTTCTTTACTTTTGTGGTGCTTCCTTAAAATGTGGTAAAATAAGAAAAACGGCACATTTTGAAAACTGGTTTTCACAGGCATGAAGTATGACCAAATTTCCATGGTTTTAGTGGGAATTGTGGATCCACCATCAAATAAAATGCTGTATGCCAGAAAAGAAATGAACAATGATGCTAAAAAAAAAGATTCAAATCACAAAATTCAGTTTTGCGAATCAAATCATTCATTGTGAATTAAATCATTCATTTTTGTGAATCAAATCATTCAAATTACAGATTTATTTTCACAGGGTCAGTCAGTTAAACCAGCCTACTATAATGTACAATTGAAATAAACAACGCTAACACTTGGGACTTTGTAGTTTAGCAAAGTTAACAAATACAGGTAGTGTTGTTGCTGGACATGGCATATCATTTGTCTACAGCCAGCATAGTGCTGGAAAACAAGCTGTTGTTCGCTACAGAACGGCATGTTTAATACCCAAGTCAAGTAAAAAAAAAAAAAAAAGTAAATTTTTCGCAATATGATGCTCGCAAGTTTTTATTTATTTAACAATAAAAAGGATTGACACGGCCGGTAGTTATTGAAGCGGGTGCTTGAGAAACAATAATGTAGTTTTTTGGCGGCCTCGAAAAGCAGGGGTTTGATTTTTACATGTGTGGCCTAAACAGTAGAGTGATAAAGTCGAAGCTGGATAGAGCGCGTAGCAGAAGCAGAGAGGGAAGATCACAAAGGACCAAGGGAGTAGACCTAACCAAAATCGAGAATACCACAGAAGGAGTGTATTGGATGCCATATGGTGACTGCGATGTGGGAGGAACACGAAAAGGAGTTAGAAATCTTATAAATCAACTGGCACTCTGGTGGGGGGGGGGAGGATGAGAATGGCGTGCAGTGCACCATATGAACCCTCAACATAAGATAGACTAGGAAATACCACTGCTTTTATTGGACCAAATTTAAAGAGGAACAGACATTTGAGTGTTAGAATCTTTGGCATTTCAAACTCTCAAGCACCCTCGATCCTACCATCCGACAGCTCATACGTAAAGACTTAGGCGATTGCCTTATGCACAGATGGAGAGAGGCTAAAAAATCCAAGAAGCTACGACTGCTGAATTTCAAAACGAAGTGCGAGCAATATTGTGAGCCAAAGGAGAAAATAAGTACAATGCCTGATAAAGACAGTTGAAGTGTGATCTATCTACTTGCTAAGAACTGTGGAAAATTTACGGAATACGGGTAGAATATTCTATAATTTTGAGATTTGAGTGTCTGGTGGAACTGGGACTTGAACAAAATAGTAGTATTGTGTTTTCGATTGTTAAGATGTCTACTGCATAACGTTGTAAACACCGATTGCTGGTTTTCGCTAGTAGCACGGTACACTTTTAGGTCAAATATGTCTGCGCTTTGCTTTGAAATGCAAGCGTCTTTATTCATTGGGCTTCCCTGCAATGCAAACTTCACGACATTGCTTCAGTTGAGGTATTGAACTAACCTGGGAACAGTCTAGGTGGTCTTGTGATTGTAGTATTGATTGCTACGAAAATATAAATTACATGTAAATTTAGCATTATTATTCTCGATTGTTTTTACCCTCTAGAGATTAAAATAACCAATCACCTGCCAGCTCGCTATCCTTGAAGTGTGCATGCGCGCTCCTCTCCATACAAGTATAAAAACTCTTTAGGTATACAAAAAACATATTTTATTCTCTAGCTCACGTCTTGTTTAGACGTGCGCTTTTCCCTCTGTTTCTAGCCTAGCACCCAGTTTTAAGACCGGTAGTTGTTTTACAAAAGGCGAAAGCCGAAAGTGAAGCAAGTGGTTCATCATGACCAAACAACATGGCTCCTATTAAGAAGCTGCCATTGAAGTGCACCTCTCCACCACCGTCCAGCTCTGGCTTTTCTCAGGATCTGTCCACTATCCTTGAGTCAGCAATCCATCCAGGGATTAGAAAGGCGTATTGTGAATTGTGATAAACTGATAAATGGATGGAGTAGTTGGTGTGGTAGACGGCCATTGGAGCCCTTAGAGCAAGTGCTTAGATTGGGTGCTTAGATTCTTTATAGAGCTTTTCCTGAAGCGCATTAAGAGTACACTAAATGGATACATAGCTGCATTGTCTTATTGCCATCAGCTTGTTGATGGGTGTCTACTGGCTCAGGGGTGATTAAAATAAAATATTTTTCAAAAGTGTTTTGACAAAGGGCAGTGGTGCCCAGGACTGGAATGATCTGGGATGTTGTTGAAAGGTTACCAATGCTACAGCCAACCACAAAAATAGTCGCCAATACATCGTCTTAATGAGGAAATGAGGTACCGTAAATGATGAGGGCTGCAAAAATAAGTGGAGTTGGTCTTGATGGGAAGAGAAAGCAACTGCTGCCTTGCATATAATATAAGAGTTAACCAAATGACTTCAACGTTACCTCCATTTCTTTTGCCTCTTACTGTGAATTGCTTCCTGGATCCCTAGCTTAGGCAGGCAGCAGGGGGTACTAAATTCCCATTGTTGAGCATTTGGCCGCCTGCAGCGGTCTCTTAGGCCACTATACTAGAGTTCCTCCCCCACCCCCCTTCCCCAGCCATGGTTTCCATGTTCTTATCTCACTGTGACATGATAAATGATCAGTTGATCCACAATGCAGTGTGCCACTGCAAGGAATATGCACCAAGTTGAGCTTAGCTGTATTCGCCCTCCCCTCCCCCAAACCCCACATATTTCCTCTTTTTTGATATATACTCGACACTACTCAGTTACTCACTTTAGTGCGTGCAACTATTACGTTGTCATTTAAAATGTTAATGTCAAAATTGTGTATGGTCTCACATTACGTGCACGTTCCAGGAAAAATGATTTGGTTGGATTAACCCTGTACAAATTTAATACTGAAGGATTAAGAATGTTTTTGCGGTGACTGGGACCTCAGGAGAAAGTTCCAAGCGGTACGATTCGAAGCTTTGGCCGTCAGGCATGATGATGTCAGATGCCGTTAAGTAGTATATTGGGCGTGTAGAGAAGTTTAGGGACTGTAGTGCAGTACATTTGGCTGAGATACCTAAGACTTAAGCTATTCCTGAGCTTGTGTAAGCCACATGCTTTGGTTCCATCGCACAGCATTTCCAGATGGCTGTTGATACGGCTATGGTTGGCCGAGATAGTTATTGCAGTGTTTAAAGGCCATTTTACCAGACAGGCTATGGGATTGGCTTTGCTGGCACAGCTTGTTCAGTTTGGGAATTGTTTCCAGAGAACGTTCTTAAGACATGAAGGAAGAAGCCAATTTGGGCGAGTGCCGTCCCCTGCAGTACAGTGTGGCAACATAGAGGTACAATTGCTAACGATCAGTCAACTAAACTCAATGGTAACACTGCTTAGGGTGGATGTGAAAGAGATTGGTAGGTAGGCGAGAAAGTTTACCGTAGGAGAATTACAGTTCTACGAGTGTCTCACCATTGCTGGTTCTACCGTGAGAGTCCGTCCACCTTCTTTACGCGGGTTGTGTACCTCTGTCACAAGTTAAGTGATGAAGAAGTGAAAGGAAGAGCAGGCAGCGTGGAAATTGTACAGAGGAAGTGACTTATATGGAACGAAGTGATTTCATTGTTTTTTTTTTGTTTTTTGTAGCGAGGATCAGTGTAAGAAATGTAAACCTAATGGTAGAACTGCAAAGAATTATAATTGTCTTAGAAAAATAATAAGTTTCTGATAGAATTGCCAGTTCGTTAAGCAGCATTTTCTTTCTCCAACCGGATTAATTGGAAATCGCAGTTGCAGCAAGAAAATGATTACATCTGAAAGCTGTATAAAAACAACTGAAATGGTAAATAAACGACTGTGTATACTGTAGTTCCATTTTTCTTTAATTAAAATAGTTGTAAACGTCAAAATCGGTTAAAATTTTAGTACAAGTTATGGAAAAAACAATACTTTTCAATACCATAGGAAAAAAAGAAACTAAATTAGCAGTAAATTATTAGGAGTAAGTAAAGCACAATGCAGCACATGTCATCCTTAGTAGTACACATTGTTGGTGTGCTGTTCTTTTATTACTGGAAAAAAAAAAAAAAAACTGGTTTCACATAAACAATTTTTAGGCTCGTACGTGCCGAGGACCAAGGAATTTTTTTAATGGCTATGTTAAGTTTATTATTTTCTCCTTGTAATATTTAACGTTACTGGCAGTTGCTTAGTATAGAGATGTTGCTATCTCGGCTATTTGTACTCATCTGTCACACGTTCTAGCACCAAAACGAGGCACTGGAATTGTAGACAGTCGTAGAACAGAAATTGCCGATGCTCACTGTATTTAACTAGCCTACTGTATCTTTCGCTTGCTCGTAGATCTTAAATCATCTGCTTGTTCGGTGCACAGAATTGTGTTTTATTTAAGTCTGTAGAGGATTACATGACTTCATCTTGTGTAGGATCCATTCTGAATGGAGCTGCTTTGACTTAAATTCGAAGTGTCTCCAACTTTGGTGATCATCTGTTGTAGTGTTAACTTAACAATTTAAACACCATTTGAAATTGTGAAGATGCATGACCCTTTACCTCAGCAGCAACCTATGTCAAATGTTAAGACGTTCAACAATGCATAATTTGACAGAATTAAGAAGGGTAAAGATGTACCACAAATTTAGGTAAAAGTAAAATAGTTACATTTCTTACTTTGGTCTAAAAGAAATAATAAACTAGTGAAGTTAATGTGGGAATGTGGGAAAAGTAATAATGTGTTCGTAACGTATTTAAAAGTAATAGGGTGGGCTTTTATCTGAATGTTTGCAGTGTGGTGAGCTTTTAGGTGAGGACAGGCTGTTTGCCTACTGAGACGATTCTCATAAAGTTTCTATTGCTACGAAAATGTGCATTACCTGTAAATTTAGCATTCTTATTCTCAAATGCATTTTCTTCTAGAGATTAAAACAACCTGTGACCTGCCAGATCGCTAACTACGAAGTGTGCATGCGCATCTCCCTCCATGCAGGTATATAAACACAAAAGGCATGCAAGTCATCTTTGATTCTCTAGTGTTCGTCTGGGTAGACGTGCACACATTTTCTCTCTGCCGTGCACTGTCTGACGATTCAACCGAAAGTCTACACCAGAAACTAAAGGAATTTTGCTTGGCCATAAGGTGTTTCCAATCGGAAACGAAAGGCTGCTTGAACCGCAACCTACTTTTACTTCCAACAGAGTGGAAATTCTCCATATTTCGCTTACTTCCACACTCCAGATAGTTACTTATCTAGCTAATTTTCGACTGCAGCCTGCAGTCTTCTTAGGCTCTTCGAAGGTAAGTTTATCTTCTGTTTACATTCTTTGTTGTGTACACGATCGCCATCCGAGTTTGAAATCGCCGCTTCGTATAACCTCCCGAATTTAGAAGGCCCTTCATCACTGCCAAGCCTCACGTCTTCAGTAGGCCGTGAACCTCTCAACCTCTCAGCTTCCATTTTGCATTCAGTTGTTTTCTCAGGTCGACTACGATTACAAGAGATTGGGATATCCTGGGGGTATGTTGAATGGACTCATCAAGAAGTCAATGGCCAGTGCGAGGGGACAAAATGGACTCGGTAGCGAGAAGCCACAGAAGGAAGAAAAGCCCACAGTGTCACTGACTTTCCTAGAAGGAGTCAGTAGCCTGATTCAGAAGATTTTGAAGGATAATGGCTTTGCTTCGTTCCTCAAAAACGAAGAGGGACTGGGAAAGAAGATTCGAAAGAAAAATAAAGTGGAGAATGCCAAACGAATGCAAAGGCAGACCCGGAAATCTCAAGATGAGAGGGCTCTAGGAAAAGTGGCAAACACCAGAGGAGGAGTTTATAGAGTGCCATGCAAGGACTGCGATGCCGTATACATTGGCGAGACAAGAAAAGGTGTTCGGACACGGCTTGGCCAACATATAGGGAATGTGAGGAACAAGAAGAAGGATAGCGGCATAGCAGTCCATTGCATGGAAAACCAGCATGAAATTATGTAGGACAGAGCTGAGACACTGATTCGATCGAATTCTAGATGGGACAGACATCTGAGAGATTTGGAATCCATTGCAATTAAGCTCCATGAAATTGGAAACGTACCACTGATGAATATACAGGGCCCTTCCTCCCCTCAAGTGTCTAACCTAATCGGAGTCGACCTGAGAAAACAACTGAATGCAAAATGGAAACTGAGAGGTTGGGAATGGCCTACTGAAGACGTGAGGCTTGGCAGTGACGAAGGGTCTTCTAAATTCGGGAGGCTACGCGAAGCGGCGATTTCAAACTCTGATGGCGATTGTGTACACAACGAAGAATGTAAACAGAAGATAAAACTTGCCTTCGAAGAACCTGAAGAAGACTGCAGGCTGCAGTCGAAAATTAGCTAGATAAAGAACTATCTGGAATGTGGAAGTAAGCGAAATATGGAGAATTTCTACTCTGTTGGAAGTAATTTTGATGCAGTGTTCCAGAGTAATGAGCGTCAACGTTACAGGCTTTTTTGTGAAACTGCAACCTAAAGAAAAATCTGCTGGCTGAAAGGCGATTGGCACGGGAAACGAAAGGCAACTGAAAAGCGTTAAGTGTCCTGAACAGGAAAGATGACGTTTGACATCTACTAGCCGAAAGGTGTGAGCAAACCGGAAACTGAAGGCATCTCTTTGGCCGGATAGGGTCACTGGTGGTTTTACATTGTCTCAAGTATAGCGCTGAAGTCCCGTGGAGGTAAGCGTCCATCGCCGCCTTTGTCAAGTCTTATCCCACTACCAGATTGCCCTGGCTCCCGTGCTCCTGTCGGCCTCGTGCCATCCGTTTCAGATATCTTCAAATGTTCTGCTGTCGTTTTGACCCCCATTCTTCTTGTCAACGGCATCGTTTCTGCAATTATTTCTCTCACCCTTGCACTGTGTGCATGGGGATTGAAATAGGGAAATGGTCTAAAATTTTGGCCATGCAACGCAAATCACGAGAGCATTTGGATCAGATGGTAAGAAAAAACCGGTGGTTATTCCACCACCCCCCTGAAAGTTTCCTCTTCTGAAATCTACACCCATCTTCACGTCCACAGGCTTGTCGGTGATTAGGCCTTCTTCAAGCCGCAGAATTCTGAAGTCATCATTTTCTGCAGGCTCGTTGCTTCTTCAGTCCAAAACGAAAATTGCAAGCCCCGCTAAACCAGAAGTCCAACACACTGCACTTGACACCTGCATTCAACTGCAATCTTCGCTCATCTTGTGGGCTGGTCTCTACTGCTCTGCTGCTAATATACCTGCGGCGGCTGCCTTGCCTTCAAAGGTGTTTTCTGCCCCTGCTAATCCACTTAGTCCATCTGAGATCAAAAACTTTGAAGATCTTGGCAAGTTCCTATTTTCAACGGTTAAATTTTCACCAGAACAAGAAGCGGTTGTCCAGGAAAAATTCGGTCCTGTCGAAACTTTCGTCAGATATGATCTGTCGATGGTGAATGCACAACGTGATGCACTCCAGCTTATGTGAAACTAAACGCCAAACATTCAAAGCTCAAGTCAAGATAAGGCAAGGAAATGATTCTACTTCCCAAGAAGAAAGCTTCAACTGCGGTGTGGAAATTATTAGCGCTTGATCAGCCATCCATACCGCAACCGCATTACACGAATTCTCCCCCAAAACACCAAGAATTCTGCGGAAATGCAATCAGGCTCCATAGGACCCTCGCTTCTTTGTAAAACCCTTGGATATTTCTACGAACAGGCCTCCATGAACACGCAAAGTCGCAAGCTTCTCCTTTGTTTGTGGCTGATCATCTTTCCCTTGATGATGAAATCGACAGCCCAACTCATCATGGCGCACATTACTGTATATCTCCTGGGTCCAGCCCAGTCGAGTCTGAAGACGAACTTGTTCCTACTTCTTTTACAGATGGGAACTTCACTTTGTTCGCCAATGGAAAGGGCAAAATAAAGGAAAGGAAAGGTAAGTGAAGAGATGGAAAATAATGGCGGTACAACTGGGAAAGAACATCAAATGGTAGAATCAATGAGCAAAACGTTTCAGGATGATTGAAACAGCACGAAACATGAGAACACACACTTCTGCGTGGGATTACATTTTTACAAAAAGGACAAAAAAAATGCAGATCATAAGTTTCATGCCACACCTGCTTTAGGAAGACCAACGTTATGAAAATGTCGAGAAATATTGGGAACGTCTCACATCAGCTAAGGCTTCGAACCATCAGTCAAAGCAAGCCAACATCGTTTTCTTCACCACCTTGGGATTTTGCATCACCTTCGGCGGAAGGTCATGGGACGTTCAAGGAAGAAACCATCACAGACAGCAAAGAGAAACGTAAACAGGAACATAAGACTTAACCTTTTTGTCGCAATGCATATCCAAAGGTTTTCACTTTCATTCCGAGTCCAATGTTGGGACACGGTCACCACCTTCACCACCATCCAGCAATTTCACAGGCACACCAACACGACAGGATTTGCACAAGCCGTTGCATGTATGGCATCTGTCTCCATCAGAATTACAGGATAGTTATCATAGGTAATATCCGAGTGCAACGGTAATCATCGATAATTTTTTGGAGCACGAAAGCTTTTGCTCCTATTAACTCGTGAATGCTTGTGTTGGCTAATTATTTAGATCCCGATTCACAAAGTGACGAGGGAGCTAACTGCCAACTCAAGCACGAACGAGTTTAAGGGAGCAAAAACTTTAGTGCTCCAAAAAGATGGATAACTACACGCTGCAGGAGGGGTATTTTATCAGAGTATCTCGCGAGAATTACCTTATCAGTTTATTAATAAATCAATTACAAACATTTATGGATGTATTTAAGAATTTCTGCATTTTGTATTAATCTTATTGTACTTTTATTAATTTTTTAGCGAGTCTATTAGTTGAGGATTACGTGAAATAGCCTCTCCGTGACGTTCGGAGTCTCAGTTTAGTTTTTTGTTACTACGCTTCAGTATGCAGACGTTAGCAGGTTTCTCCGTAGAAACGATCACAGAATGCCACTGAAAAGATTTAATGTACGCATTAGTAAAATTATCCTAAATGTTTACGTAGCAATTAAATTAGCTATACTTTTATACATCCATATTCGTTATTTATTATTGTGTATTTATCTAATCACAAATCTGTTTGCCGCTGCACTGTCTGAAACCTTCCGTCTGAACAGCGTCCAGTCCAGTCAGTTTGTTGCTCGCTGTCTTGGTTGCTATGGAAACGAACACGGTCTCGCTATTAAAAATGCTTAAAATAAGTTCGAGTGACATGCCTGGAGTGAAGATGCATTGCGGACGTACAAGTACATTGTATAGCATATGTGAAGCATATTTATTACCGTGTAATGAGTTACCTACAGATGCAATAAACGAATCGGGCGTAACGACCAATTCTATCGCCATGTTAAAAAAAATTCTTATCTATGATGGTCTCATTAGTTAGCACCAGTCAGAAGAGAAGTCGTAGCAATCGACGTCTCATCGAAAACAAAACAAATGTTACCTAACCTAAAAACTGTTTCACATACTTAATTTAGCTTCTCATTCTTTACTAAGCCATTAATTAAGCTTTTTTAGCACGGTTAAGTATGTGATTCTGGTTTTGTGTGGTGCCAACTAGTTGATTATCGAGTTTGCACTAGTGCAGCTTACCGATAAGCACCCTCTTGGTAGATCCTTCACAGTGCTGATCAGAATAAGCGGGCTGTGATTGGCTGATTCGTCAAAAATATGCTTTTCCCATTGGCTAAAAAAAACGAGGGAGATACTCGATAAAATTCAAATCATCCCCACCTATAACTTCGCTCTTCAAGGAAGCCTTTTTCTTCCCAAAATTTGAAATAATGATAGCCTCACTGCTACAATGACATCCTGTATCAGTCCAGGATCTTTCAAAACACAAGCGGTAAGGGGCAGTGAAACCAAACACACCACCTTTAAGAAACCGTATCACACGGCAAACCAGGTCTTTAGGGGAAAAAAATACGATGAACATCATGCCATCATTGGTGAGAGTTCGCAGCCGTCAGACGATTGTTTCCCTGCGTACCACTCCATATTGAGGCGATGAAGAATTGAAACACACAAATGTTTTGGAACTCAACGGAAGTTTCCAAGCCACCAACAACCCCCCCCCCCACCTTTTTCCCAAAATTTGAAACAAACAGAAAGAACACGTCTAGACAGACATCTGCTCAGCAACAGCCTAACAACGGTTAGAAAGGGGAACTAAATCTGAAGGACCTTCACTGTATCACTTTGAAATTTTCATGCTTCATTTCAAAGAGGAACATCTCTTCGGTCCAGTCAGACTTCCTGAAATGTTGCAGCTGGTGGACAAGGACTTAGGGAAAGAAACTCTGCCACTGTGAATCTTTGAAGTTCCTTCGCCAGGAAAATTCTCATGTCTGGATCATCTCCTAATTTTTCCAACTCTTCATGCCATTCAAACCCTGCCTTGTTGCAACGTTCATCTTTCAAACAGTGTAACTGTCTTCCTAGGAAAATCTGCTTAAACTAACTGTGCAGAAAACTCCAGAATTCGAGACCTTCATTTCAACTACACATCAAAGCAGAAAAAAACCATCAAACCATTTGGAACTCTGGCTCTGACCTGGTTCACATTAGACCAGCATAAACGACTCTCGTATTCGAACCCTGTGTTTCAACCCAGCACTTTCACACAAAGGAACCATCTGCTCCAACTGTTCAGCTGTAAACTTCAGTGATTCTTCTCTTGCATGAACCACAAGGGGCTTACGACAGTCATTGTAATTACTCATAAAACATCTATTTTATTTTCATAGCACATGTGCAATGAGCCATCTCTATCGATTGGGCCTTCCACATCGACATAATCCACCTGAGTTTCTCCAAAGACATCATGATGTAATGCGTCTGTCTTCACTTCAGAAGACTTGACAAACAAGACCACCCACGCAGATGGTCCCATCGTCACCACCAGAAGTGTTGTCCAGCCACCACAGCACCAATATTGAAATATCAAACAACGGCCCTTTTCAGGGCCACCTACTCAGAAAAGAGATCCTAAACCACTGTTCTAATTTAATTTTATTATAGGTGCTAAAGTCTGTGACGTTTTGGAGGACCACCTCCTAACCCCTGGGGAACCAGTCAGGTGGTGCCCACCGCCATGATAACGAAGATGTCTGTAAATGCTTAATTTACAGGTAATGTGTATTTTCATAGCGATAGAAAAGGGGAAATACTGGCTTGCTAAATTCTGTTTCTATTGCTTAAATGAAAATATGCATTACCTGTATATTTTCCCCTCCCCTCTTGAGTCACCACCTGGGAGACATACAAGAGGAATAAAAGATGACTTTTGTACACCTTTTGCGTTTATATGCCTATGGTAAAAACCAATAATTATGTCGTTTTACGGAAAAGTTCGCTTTTTTTCTCTCTCTAAGGATCGACTGCCGTAAATTCTGATAATGTGCTGATTAACATAAAAAAGTTTAGGTGAAGTAAGCAATTATTTTATTAAACATAACTGTTTTACTCAATTGAAGGCACTTTAATGATAATTTTTTCCAGATACTGTATGATAACTCGGGTCGAGGTGGGTTAATAAAAATCGGCCTTATGTTTGAGCATTTTGGGCGTGTTTGCCATGGCAATATTGAATATGTTGGTGAGTATGCGGAACATGGCATGTGCAACATTGTTTTTAATTTGGGGAATATTTGGTGGTGTCTTTTTCTTTTTTTGCATGCCTGTAGATTTCGTATCAAAACCAGAATCATGGTGGGAAGATAGATGTTGACCTTGAGATGGCGCCAAAATTTCTCAAATGTAAAGGAAATAGAAAGGCAAGCTTGAATGGTATGTCCATGCATGGTTCAGTTTAAGAATCAAAATGGACTCTTTGCCAACACTTTTCTCTAAATTTATCATAAGATTTTATTACTCTTTGTATACTAGTAATTGTAATGCACTGTGTGTAAAAGCTGCAGATTATTACTACCACATATCAAAGTTTCAAACTACACTGAACTTTATTCCTTTCTTTTCATTCACCTGTGTTTTCCGATATGTTCTTTAATTCCGCAAATACCATATTAAGTTAATTTTTTTCAGTTTGTAGTATGGGTTGCTATTACTCTTATTAACTATCTGTTCTGGGGGCAACTAGTCATCTCCACATCCATCTGAAGTGCAGTGGCAACAATGTTCTTTGACAAGATTAGAAACAGTGATTGCAGTCACTACTTATGACTATGCCCGTGTTAGCTATTATTAAGACTAGCGGGACACAGAGAATTGAAATAAATGAATTGACTGTTGAAGTACTATTGAATTTCTCTGAAGCAGTAACTGTCGAAGTCTTCAGCCTTGTGAGTCCATGCTGCTTGGGTTTCTCTCTTTAAATCTGAAACTATTTTTTAAAAAAGGTCCTTAATGTTATCACCAGTCGTCAATAGAACCAAACGTTGTTGTTTCACTCTTAGACCAAAAAACCATGATAAAGAACATGGCCCACCATCGTATGTCCAGTGGATATGGAGCAGGCTGGGCACAGGAAGTTGAAGCGTGCTCCAAGTGATACAATTAATTAAAAAAAAAAACATGACGTATACATAGATATTTAGGCATTTAAAAACAAATTTTCCTTGTTTGGCCTTACAAGGAAGAGAACATCCTAACTCTTTCTGTTTATATTTATTCTACATTTGTGCATTTTGTCGCCGTCTGTTTGCATGTTGTTTTTTTTTTTTTGCTAGTGGTAATTGCATGCATTAACTCTTTTAATTGCATGTGAGTGGTTGTATAAGTAAGGTTACAGTATTTTATGGTATTTTTAGCATAAAGACTTTAAATTAGCAATGCTGTCATGCAGATTAGGTGAAGCAGTATTGAAGTTTTTGAATTTTGTACAATTGTCAACTTATGTCTAATCTTTAACTGCCAATTTACAATGCTAAAGTCAAATCTTAAAGATTAATTGGCGTAATGCAGCCAATAACTAACACGAAACCCAAACGAAAGGTCAGATAGTGGAATTTGCTTAATCGCTTGAACCTGCATAAAGTTTGTTGACCTCAAATTTCTTACTATTATCTGAAACGCAAACCAAACGTCAGTGTAAAATTCGGGTGAGAAATTTTGCACATTAGGCGAATTTTCTGTGAAAACTGTCATCATCTTCAGGCCTCTCAAACACTACACGAGTTCACGAAATTATTCCATGATGGGAAACGGGAAAAGTCATGATGGAATAATTCATAATGGTATAATCATTCCATGATGGAATAATGTTATGAACTCGTGTAGTGTTTGAGAGGCCTGAAGAAGGTGACAGTTCTCACCGAAAATTCACCCAATATTGCAAAATTTCTTACCCGAATTTTATACTGACTTTTGGTTTGCGTTTATGATAATAGTAAGTACTATGAAAAACCAAAGTAGACGAACGCTCGATTTTTTTTTACCTCAAATTTGCCACAAATCGACCAGTTATTACAGAACAAATTACACTGTTTTGAATTTATCATTCTAACACTCTCCATTGTAAATTTGGAATCCTTGATAGTTACATTCCGACGAAGTGTCATCGTGCTGCTGATAACCAAGTGGACTTTTTACAACACGTAAAATTAAAACTTACTTGCTTCCTTATAGCTAACAAACTTTTTTGTTGCTGGAAAAAACTATAACTTGTTAATTTTTTAGTTCCTCGAACGTTGCTGTTTCCCTGGAGGTTTTTCGGTGCTCAGTAACCGCCAGCTGCATAACCCCACCACGTATGTGTGACGCAGTCCTCCTTATAAATATGAGCTCGCAAGAGCATTCGTCATTCATTTTTCCTCTACCTGACACGTCGCTCTGTTTCCTGTATTCGCATTCTTGCGGTGTTGCCCACTGCCATCAAATGGCGCCGCATTCGCATTCGTGCGATGGTACATTCATCGTTGGAACCACTGTCACCAGAGGGTTCCGCATACACATTCGCATTCGTGCGATGAAGCATTCATCGTTGGAACACTATCACCAGAGGGCGCCGCATTCTCATTCATGCGACGAAGCATTCATCGTTTATACCAAGAACAGGATGACATCACCACCACTTCTGCTCGACAAATTTGTGGCTAACCCACATTTGACTATCGTTTTCAAGAACATGAAGTTTTGACTTTTGCAGCTCGTCTCGATCGTGGCTTAACCCACGTACCGAGTGAAGACTCCAAGTCCGATGCTGTGAACCAATCATTGCCTGCACCGATCTCTCAATGATGCCACCAGCCTCAGTGATTCAGGGGAACACCTTCACATCCACCACCTGTCTCTACAGTGGTCAACTGATTGGATCCAAGCCAAATGCAGTTAACAAATTTTCTGCAGCTCTGCTTTTGGAGTGAAATCTTCATGACTGATGATGTTTCAACACTGCCTGTCTTGATCGTGGTTTAGCCAAACCCATATTTCGAATGAAGCTCTTCCACACACTGGCTGTGTTCAACTTTGGCTCCTCATCGTAACCCGGCACGTGACAAGACACTGTTCTGCCCGCATCTTGTCTCGATCGTGGCTAAACCAGACCCACATATCGAGTGAATCTCTTCCAGACACTGGCTGACTTTGGCTCCTCGTTTCGATAGTAACCTGGCACGTGACGAGACACGCATCGTCCTCAAGTTACACACCCCGTATCGATCGTAATTTGGCACCTGACGAGATACTGTTTTGCCCTGCATCTCGTGTCTATCGTGGCGGCACCAGGACCTACACTTCAGGTAGACCTCTTCCAGATAAGTAACGTCTTCACTCCCGTCCCTGTCTCAATCGTAACTTGGTGCCGGTCTCGAGCGTGGTTGCACCTGGATCCACGTTTCAAGTGAACTTCTTTTTGAAGTTCCGTCTTCAACATCTGTCCTCGTCTCAATCGTAACTACGCACGTGACACTCTTCCATTCTTGCCGCCCTTCTCAATCGTGGCTAATCCAGACCCATGTTTCAAGTGAAGCTCTTCCTGACACAGGACGTTTTAGACTTTGGCTCCTCATCTCGACCTGGCACATGACGAGACACGCAGCGGCCTCAGGTTCCACTCCCGGTCTCGGTCATTGGAACATGACAAGACACTGTTCAGCCCGCATCCCATCTCAATGGTGACTGACTATATAGCAGGACCAACGTTTGGAACAAACCTCTTCCAGACATGCAACGTCTCCAACTTCCACCTTTGTCTCATTCGTAACTTGGCGTGTGACGAGACACGGTTCAACTTCACAGACAGTCTCGATCGTGATGGCACCAGGATCCGTGTTTCGAATAAACTCCTTTCAAACACGCACCATCCTCAATATCCACCCTAGTCTCAATCATAACTTGGCACACGATAAGGCACCTTTCCATTTTCGCTGCTCGTCGTGATTGTGGCTAAACGGAACCCTTGTTTCAAGTGAAGCTCTACCAGACACTGAATGTCCTCAACATTGGCACCTCGTCTCAACTTTAACCTGGTACGTGACAAGATACGGAGTGGCCTCAACTTCCACGCCCCATATCGATCGTAACTAGGCACGTGACGAGACAGCGTTCAGCCCCGCATCCTGTCTTGATCGTGGCAACACCAGGACCAACGTTTTGAACAAACCTCTTCCAGACTAGCAACGTCTTCACTTCTGCCTTGGTCTCAATCATAACTTGGCATGTGACGAGACAAGCTTCAACTCTACAGTCAATCTCAATCATGGTGGTACCAGAATCCACGTTTCAAGTGAACTCCCTTCAGACATGCACCAGCCTCAACACCCGCCCTCGTCTCAGTCGTACCTTGGCACTTGATGAGACAACTTCCATTCGTGCTGGTCGTCTCCATGGCTAAACCGGTCCCACGTCTCGAGGCTTCCTCAGTCATAGGACGTCGTCGACCCTGTCACCTCGTCTCGATCATAACCTGGCACGTGACGAGACACGCAGCGACTTCAACTTTCACATACTGTCTCGATCGTAACCTGGCACGTGACGAGACACTGCTCACCCCAGCATTGCAGCTAATTCGTTTTCACATCTGGACCCATGTTTCAAGGGACCACTTCAGAGCAGGCAACGTCTTCAACTTCCACTCTTCTCATTCATGGCCAAAACCACGCATTGAGCGAAGCTTTAAAAGACCACTCGTCAAACAAGTACCGTCACCTTCCCGAGCTATCGTCTCACTCTTCACCCTACGGATCTTCAGTGCCGTCACTCTGCCCAGCTTGCCAACTAAACTGTGCACGTGCAGCCCTCCTTCACAACTGATCTCGCTCCAAAGTCCGTCACGAATGCCTAATTCTTTCCATACTTGCTGGAAATTTGTCACCATGTGGCGCCTCTGACATTTGATTTACTGCAGCATTCACATTTGCCCGCCCTACAAACCTTCACAGCAACCAATCTCCAAGTAACTCCGCCATTCACATCCGAGTTAGTCTGCCGGCTGTCCTCACTTCATTGCAACTTCATGGATCTGCGGCATTCACATTTGTCCGTCCCACAGATCTTCATAGCAACAAATCTCCAAGCAATTACAAGTGGCGGATTTAGGTGGGTGCGCCGGGTGTGACCGCACCCTCCTTCGCTGCTAAAGAATTTAAAAAAGCCGTTCTCGGAAAAAAAAATTGGTTATCACCTTTCTGCGTTGACCTTCAAAATGGTTTGTTTACTTGCCCACGAATGACAAAAAGAAAAAAGGGTAATAAATTGAAGGGTCTTCAACTTAGCCCTAAAGGCCGGGGTCACAGAAAATGAGTCACCTTCTTCCCAGAAAGAAGCCCCACACGGAAGTAGAGAAGAAAGAGAGCGTTCACAAATTATATAACACGCTTTTTTTTAGCAACGTGAACTCCCTTCTCCCCGTCCCCGTTTCTAAACTAATGTAGCACTTGGCGTACTCCCCCCCACCCCCACCTAAAAATACGTAATTAATTTTTTGATAAATAGTTTTTATAAGATGTGGTTAGTAAGGGACGTAATGACCAGTCAATTTGAAAAAATAAAAATTCCAAGTTGCAAACAGAAGTTGCAAAAATTATTTAGCTAAACGAATTTAGAGAAAAATTAAGCAAACAAATTATTTAGCGAGAATTAATGGTTACGTACCACTTCGTCATACTCCACTCCCCACTCCTTAACACATTTTCGCAACCCTCTCTTCCCCCTCCCCCCTTCCCCCTCAACGCGTCATACGTAATTTGTGTACGCTCCCAAGGGAAAGCATTAAGACATGCCAGAGGTTATCACTATCCTTGTGAATACAAAACCACTGTTCAAATATTTTCATCTGGTTAGGAAGGTCAATTCAAACCAAGGCCCATCCCAGCTGCCAAAATTTGCCAACATGAAGCGTAAAAAATCCACGCAGAAGTAGAATATATTTAATTTAATTATTTTGCACCACCTGAGCCGCGCGTTTGTAGTGTAAGAAGTTTTTTTACACTGAAAAGATTAAAATCTTACCTGCGATCTACAATGACCAATGACAGGTTAACAGGCCTTGCCGTATTAAATATTCATCGAAACACTCTAACGCAAATAATGTAATAGACAAGTTTGGTAGGAAAGGCAATCGTCGTTTGAATATTGTTTTGTAAGGCTGCAGTGAGAGTCTGAACTGATTATCATTTAAATAAAAAGTGAGTTTTGAAAGACTTGAGAAATGAAATTCTTAAAAAAGTGTATTTTAAACAAAGGGTATTTTTTTAATAGTCGTGTTGCATCACAATACTAATGAAAATTCATGTAGATTTCAACTTGATTTCTATGTGAAGAGAAAAATAAGTATCGTAGTATTTAGGCATTAAAAATTCACTGAGTCAAGGAATTACTAGCTGTTAATAATTTATGATACCGGAAAATCATGCGCTCCAGAAGCCATTATTCGCCCTCAAATTCCTAAAATTTAAAAGCTTCTGGGGCCCCCTAGCTGGTGTAGAACAGCACCCCCCTTAAGAAATTTCTAGATCCGCCACTGGCAACTACGGCATTCGCATTCGTCTGCGTGCTGTCCTTGCTTAGTGCAACCAACTTCCATGGATCTGCGGCATTCGCATCCGTCCGCCCTGCTGTTCTTGCTTCATGGCAACTAACCTTCAAGCGACTGTGACATTTACGCTCGCACTCTTCCACCTGGATTGGGTCTTCCCCTAACTTCCATACAACGTGGCATTCGCATTCGCTGGTTCAGAGGTCCTAGAAGACCCAAGAAGTGGTTTACCACCTGAAGCATTGCACTACCTCGGCATTCGCAGGCGCATTTGCATTCCTTTGCCCTGGCTGACGCTCATCATGACGACATGATGAAATTAACAGCCGTCACACTAAACAGGCAATGATCAACTCGGCATTCGCTTTCCCCACGCCGTGCTGCTCTCTGCAATGAGACGTCCCGACGCCTAAGGGGTCATCCACCAACCACCAATAAGTTTGCAGACAGACGCAAGCCACAGTCACCGTCCAAGAACAACTCCATAGATTTCCTCTTCATGGACTGACGTCCGAATTCGAACCCCCATGTCAACTGCATCCCTGACGGGATGGGACACGGCACCTGCCCTGATCAAGGCTGAACCAGGAAAAGAAAACAACAATCCAACACTGAACCAGTCATCCCATCACAAACGAAGCTCTTCCAGCCACATGACTTCCTACACTGCCCTGCGACTTCGTCTCAATCGTAACGAGACTCTCTGGCGCTCCATTGTTCACTCAAGCCTTATCTACACCAGCCTAGCTTCATGCTTTGTCTCATGAAACCGACACACCCAAGCTGCCACTCTTTCTCAACCGTAACCAGGCACATGACGAAACACATTTCAAACCAACAAATTAGTCTCCAAATCCATGATACTGCGACTCTCAGTCAAATGAACGTTGGTGCTATCACATCGTCTTCGCAACTTGGAGCATGACGACACCATGCTCCACCCCAAATTGATCGTATCCTTGGACTATCCAAGATCACGCTTTCAGACAATCGACTCGGGAACCACCGCCGAGCCTAACATCCAGAATCCATTTGCAAGTTTCAACCGAACTACAATCAAAACCGCAAACAAAGTTGTCCACGCTTCAGACAGCCAACCCTTCAGGCTGAACGGCCCAAGCGCAACCCATCAACCCACCGAACAAAGTCACCACTACAGGCGCCCTCGCGCACTGAAAATGAGAAACAACTCTCACAGCGAACGAAGGTCAACGCAACAACTGGGGTCAACAGCATCAACATAGCGGCACGCAAACCATGGTCAGTCTCCACATTATGGGCACACCACCACTCTGTCCCAACCCATGTCATCCAAAGAACATGCAACTTGTCCATCCTGGGGACGGAAGCAAGCTCCCCCCATGGTCTCCAAATTGTCACACCTCGAAGTGAAAACGAAGCAAACCAACGGACCACAGCACCTGAGCTTCGTCAGAGCAGCCAGATGTGTGGTCAACTCTCCTTAAGCACCAGAAAGCAGAAGACGGAAGCAAGACACTCAACTCAAACCACATCCATTTGACAAACGAGTTTACTGAAAATGGTTCAAAGTTTGTGAAACTTTTTGGGGGTCAGTCAGCTCGTAACCCAGAGTGCCCATCACCAAACTCTTGACGAGATCGCACTGTTAATGCAAAAATTAACACGTTATAGTTTTTTCCAGCAACAAGATAGACTGAAGGCCGGCCGAAAATTGTTTCTTTTGCTTGGAAAAATACATAATGAAACCCGCCCTGCCTCCCCTCTTGAGTCACTGCCTGACGAATTGAGAGGAAAAATGAATGACGAATGCTCTTGCGAGCTCGAATTTATAGGGAGGACTGTGTCACGCATGCTCGGTGGGGTTACGCAGCTGGCGGTTACTGAGCACCGAAAAAACTCCAGGGAAACAGCATCATTCGAGGAACTAATGCAAAAATTAACAGGTTTTGTTTTCCAAGCAAAAGACACAATTTTCAGCCGGCCTTCATGGGGGCGGCAAAATTGTCTTTTTTGACGTGATTCAGCAAAATAATAATATTTGATCAACACATTGTAACCTGAACCAAAAGGCAGGCAATAAAAAAAAAAAAAGGATTCCGTAATGACACATATATGCTTAATTTAAAAAAATGCTTGGAGAATTCTCTTCAACATGGCGACCAAAATTGCTGTTTAGCACTGGCTAAGAGAAGCTCACATTTATACCTTAAGTCCTCGTAGGGTGATGAAGCTGTTTACAAGAAGCGAAATTATGCAGCAAACAATATGTTTACACTACCATAGAAATTATTAAAATGTTCGTATAGCAGTTTGGAAATTGCCCATTAATTATGGCAACACAAACTCGCAACCAGGGCCGAAGCAACTTGGGGGGGGGGGAGCTTCCCCCCCAACCATCCAAGAAACATATACGGTTGGCAAATTCGAGTTGGCAAAAATCGGACAAATTTTCACTGCAAATTCCAGTTCCCACGAGTACTGGTTAATCATTATCATCATTTCACCAGTGTGAAAGTAAAATTTACAATACATTTTTTTTTTCCGTCAGTTTTCGCAACACTTCTGTGTAGCTTGGGAGTTACTGAAACGCTGCCCCTGATCATTTCTGTTTGCTTCCCTGCATAGCTAGGCTGTAAGGAGTGGGGGAAAATAAGCTCCGCGAAAATTTGCGTAGTTGGCAAAATTGACTTGGCCGTTTTGTTTGGTGGTGTATGTCACCACCATAACTTATAAGTATCTACATATATAATACGGAGCAGGCGGCCAAGTCACCGGCCTCGCCATTCCGTCGTACAATCAAATACCCCACCCTGTAGTGCCATCTGTTGACGGGATTCGCCTTCAAATTCGGGTTGGGGGATTTTTCCACCGTCTTCAAACAGATGGCGCCACTTACCAAACCTGCCATGTCGCCGTCTATTGACGGCCTTGGACTACAAGTTCAGGTTATAACACTTTTTACAAAGTCTTCGAAGAGATGGCGCCACTTACCAGATCTGCCGCACCGTTTTTTGGATTGTTTTTGGTATTGTTGTGGTACCAAAGCAGCCAACAAAGTTTTAATCGCTTGGACTGTGCCATTGTCGGCGTTTGAGCTACAAAAAAAAACAACCCGTGTCTACTAAACCAGATAACTTTATACCAAACGACGATTGGTTCTTAATTTCGAGGCCCCCATCGGGCCTCAAAATTGGCAGCCTGATACGATGGAAAGGCGCATTTATTTCCTAAATGTTCACTTCCAGAAAGGAGTTGAATTGTTTTTAAGTGGGCGGCAACAATCGTTGCTT